>BQNB010148988.1:0-12519 GCA_026074375.1 Tanacetum coccineum | reverse complement strand
CTCCGCCTCTTTCTGCCATGGTTGGTTTGTTGTGTGTTGAGTTTGGTTGCACAAAATGTGTGGGTGGGTAAATGAGAGTGAAACCCTAGTGTGGCGAGACAAGGTGTTTATATGTGAAGAAATGCTAGGGTTTCTTAATGGGCTTTAATTGGGCTTTTTATCAAGTCCATAAAATGTTAACTTTCGTCTATTTTTTGGTTTATTTTTCTTTAAAGAAACTGAAATATTTTAATACAAGATTTATTTTAACAACTGATATATTATTTTAAAGTGAGTAGTAAATACAATTGTAAATTACTTATCCTCGTACTCTTATTAAAATACAGGGCCGGCCCTGAGCATGTGCAGGCTGTGTGACGGCATAGGGCCCTCATTTTCTTAGGGCCTCCAATTTCTGGATCTGTAACGTTGATATATACTCATTTATGCATGTTTTAATCCAAGTAAATGATGTTCTAAGATGGAAGAGACACGTTTACAGTGTTGGAAATAAGTTATTCGAGTCACAATGGAGAAATAAAGTTCATAATTCATTTTTTGGAGTAGATCTGTTCCAGCGAAGAAGAAGATGACACAAAAACCCAAAACTTTGTTTGGATTTGGTAATTTCAAGTTTAGCCCTTTTAGTATATAGTTTGTCAAATGATTTTTATTCCTGAAACTAATTTATTTACTCGTAACATTTTTTGTGAAAAAGTCAAAACAACAAAAGTACCCATGGGACCACAAATGTCGTATTTTTGAACCAAAAATATTGTATAATTATAATTTACATCATCAAATGAATAATAGATATTTAACCAATAAAATACTACACAATTTCAAAATATATAATTAGAGTTGATCTTTAGTATTAGAAATTTAGATTTTAATAGTTTCAGAATAATTCAATAGATTCTGATAATGAAAAAATGAAGGAAAAAAACAACTACTGACTTGCTAAAAAGGGCACACAAATTTACGGCTTTTGTAGTAGGTATTCGGGTCATGTTAAAACTGTACAATGTAATAAGGCGCAACTTTGCACAGGGCCTCCGAAACTCATGAGACGCCCCTGTTAAAATATGACATTGCTTTCGTTCGTTACATGTTATCATATAAACCGTCAGTTTTTTACTTGTCAGTGTCATATAAGTAAGATTGTAAACAAAAAGATAAGTGAGGACTTGATATATAAACAACGACTAAGTTAGAATTAAAATTTAGCATGTGAAGTAAACAATACTAGTATAATTTTGGACAAGTCACCTTTAATAAAATTCAATAATTTGACGAACATAGGTGAAATTCATGTAATAATAATTAAATTTCAATATTATAAAAACCATACAATCATTGGGATCACCAAGTTAAATGCATCTAATGTTGAACCGCACCCGACCCGATCGGTGACCCGACCCGTGCATTTATTATTTGTGAGCAACCCGCCTTTTAACCCAACCCCACCCTTCTCATAACCCATTTTATTTATCTGTTTCCACGTGTGAGGGATGAGTGTCTATTCCAAAACTTATACCACCGTCACCATCGCTTCTCCCAGATTCATCAAAAGGAAAAACACATACATAAGAAACAGACAACATATTCAATTTGGGGTTGCTTGCATGTGTTTGATCAAAGTTTTGGTTGATCTGTTAGTATCTGATGATATGTAAGTTTTTTTTTTACCTTTTATTGTTTATTATGTTTTAGTTTTATTTAATCCATAGTTTATTTGATTTTTTTGTTTTCAATTTTTTTCGATTTTGATATTAGGGTTTACTCATGGACTTTTATATGTCGTATTGTTTTTTTAGGGTTCATGAGGTGATGAGGCAATTGTGTATAACGAAGGTAAGATTAGAGTTATGTTTTATTTAGGTTTTTTGTTGATTTTGTGTTTTCTTATAATTTTTAGGAGTTTATGAGATTACCTAATTAGTGTTATTTTTTTTCTTACGGTGTATATGGATTGGCTTATTTTACCAACTTATGAGGCTATTTAATTTTTGGATATAGTTTCTTACACTCGTGGGCTTATGAGCATGTTACTTTTTTGGGGGCTTTTGGGGTTGGTTTGTTGAGGTTGATGATATTTTTCTGAATTTATGTTTATTCGGATCATAAAATACGGGTGCACGTATCTTGGCGGGGCAGCAATACCCATGATGTGGTTGCAGCCATGGTGTGTGTTTGGTTCCTTTTAAGTTGAGTTTATATGCATCGTGTCGAGGCGAGCATCTTAAGCTCGCAGCCATGAAATTGGGTCGTTTTAAGTCGATACTATTTGCATCGTGGCGGGATGAGCTTCTTAAGCTCGCAGCCATGACGGGGATATCGGTGTTGGGCTTGCTATTGTGTTTTTATTGAGGGGTTTTGGTATGTTTGTGTTTAATTTGGTGAAGAGGTTTACGTTTTTGGTTTACTGTTGTGTTTATATTGGTGGGGCAAATGATTATGGTGGGGCAAATAATTACATTTGCAGCCATGGCGGGGCAAATAATTACATTTGCAGCCCTGGCGGGGAAAATAATTACATTACATTTTAACTCTTGGTTAGCGTTGTGTGATTATCCAGTGTTTTCTAAGTTGATGTATCCATTGTGGGCGATGATGACATTATTGCGTTTGATAGCAACTATTCAATTCTTCTGCCAAAGGAGGACCTGCTGATCAAATATAGTGTATCTCAGTTCGATAACTGCAACACAACTGATACACACATGTTTTATTATCTAGATCTGCATTTACAGCACAACACTACCATTAGGAAACTAGTCATATCTGATGAAGCCTGCAAAACAATCTATAAGTCTGTTGCCTACATCACACGTGATCCCAACTATATAAAATCTACTTTTAGACCAGTCTGACATTGAGACAATGTACACACATGAAAGGAAGCGTCGGGTTTTTAGAAACATAAACCAAGGGATAAAAATTATCAAAAAGAATTTCTTGAGCTGATGATAGGGCAAACGTGTTCAAACACAAGCGGAGTCTCAAGTGTATCCTGAGCGAGATCGTTATTTTGAGATCTCGAACAGAAAAACAACGGAGATAAGCTATTGAGTCAAGAGGTCAAACAATTTCAAACAGAAAAATGAGGAAGTACAACAATCACATTTAATTTTAAAAAGAAAAATAAGTGGACACTCACTGAAGGCTAAAGGTATCATCATGATACACTATTTATCTTTAGAGCTTGAGCGAATAGAAAAACCACTGCGACTCTCACAACACTAACAGATGTACTAGATACTATTTGTTATCTATCTAAAATATCTGCGGCTACACTCTCCAAGCAATCCTTTTATCGCCCCGGCTAACAAAAACAACCATTGTCTGGAATCTAATCAACAATTAAAACTTCCGGAATATTGGCTGGTGATCGCAACTACTACAATCTTCACACTTCATGCAGCAAGCACAAGATTAACTCTCTCAGTGCTCATGTCTCGCGAGCGACACAGATTGATATATAGTTATATGCACATAATCTGCGAACAGTGGCACGAGTGTCTACATAGTGACTGGTCATATCTTTCGCGATATGCGAACATACATAAGCGATGCTGAGGAACTCTAGAGATGCTTTCAAAAAGTCAACAAAAACCGATAACTGAAATAACAATGCAACATTACATGCGCAATTGCGTTATGTTGGCGTCACACGTACGCGCAAAATTGACTTAGGCACAACCAATTCGTATCTACACACACACATCACAACACTTCTGCGCTTCATATGAATAGCGACACTGTAATCCTATTTCCTGACTAAACGAAACACTAAATCCTATATAGATCAGATCTTCCTATCACTACGATCATCGATTACATCTTATTCACTTACACTACTTCACATAGCTGGGGTGATATTTATCTGTAGTCTGGTAATATCACATACATCAGGTGTCACTTACAGGGGAGGTCAGGGGTCTCTATTTATGTCATTCAGTTCTGATATATATAGAGGATATATAGTATAATTATGCAGAGGAGATCACTGAAGGAACATTAGTTATGGTTGTGTTATACTATGTTATGCGATCCCACATCTCTACTATAATCAGTTAGATTGTGTCGATTCAAATACGTAATGGTACTGGATGCCTAGCTGTCATACATGTGCGATCTTTATATCAGATCTTATCACTACGGACTATTATCGTGTGTAGGATAGTAGCATCTCTCTGTGAGCTCTTCACTGAGATAACAGGTCTCCGAGTGTGTGGAGCACAGTTACTATTAGGAAGGGTATATAGTGAGTGGTAATGATATACTACTGTGGGATTGCACGTAGTGATGTACATGATGGGTGTTTTGGATATCTATCTCACACATTAGTACCAGCGGATGTTGAACGTGGGTGTCTTGATAGGGTTCTTGGGTTGGGGTGATGACATGTAGATAATTTGAGAGACAGAGGAGAGGCGATACACACTGGGTGTGGTTGACTATTCTATTCCATATACAGCGTGTAGATGAGTTTAGTCAGTTCATACAGGCACACAACACTCCTCTGTGTCTGAGTTGTGAGTGGGCTGTATGAGGGGTGGAGGTAGGGGGATAGGTACAGGAGGTTATGTGTGGGAGTCACATGTCTTGACCACAGTTTCCATTGATGGGGTGTTATCTAACATGATAGTACATTTGCAAGTAGGTTAGCAACTGTCAATTAGGTAGGAGTAGTAGTGTCACTGAGTGTAGAGTTCTACTGAGGTTATTAGTACACTAATTCTAGTGAGAGGATCACATTGTTGGATTATCTTCTGATATTTTAGGTGAGGGTAACAGTACATGTATGACACAGAGTGACGGCGATGTTTCTGACTGAAGTAACTCTCTTCACATGACACTTCTGAAGAGGGATACAGTTTAGAGTGTGTTATGTTTAGGTAGATCATGGCAGAGTGCATTGGATTTTGAGTGATTCCTACACATTTTAGGACTTCTGGATGCGCGGTGAGGACAGACGTGGACAGGTTCACAGTAATCTATCATGTGAATTTCTTTAATACTTGACTCTGCATCAGGCGACATAGGTTGTTGAGACAGTTTGTGAGCTGGTGCAGATGTATTGTCTAGGTGTTCACTCTCTAGGGAAGTCAGGTCTAAGATGTTCTCTTAGCGAGGACATAGAGGGGGGATTGGAGTACTGGATCTCAGGTGTGACGAGACAGGACGGTCTGTATTACTTATGTTGCGCTCTTTTAGATCATCTTATAGCACTGTATGATTATTAACACTACAGAATTCAGGATGGAGTTTATTAGTTTTCTAGGAGCGATGCAGACTATACACGATATCACTCTTGAGGATGTGTGTGGGCTAGAGTAGTGACATCACAGTGTGAGAACGAGGCGCGTGTAGTGACAGGTAGTGTCTTTGTTATCTATGTTAAAGTATAATGACGCACAGATCTATCTTGATGTTTATATCTATGTATTCTATCACTTGTTCTAGAGTCTAAATCATCTACTAGTCTATCTCTATTCTATATGTTCTATAGCATCAATATATTCTCTTCTTTTCCTCTCTTATCTTTTTATATATAGGAAAGGCATATATTATGTCTACTAACTGGTAGACTAATTTTTTATTATCATATTATAGACTCTCTCATGGGTCTTTCTCTTATCATAGGTACTCTACTTTTTAGATCTATCTATACTCATAGTGACTATACTAATCTCTGCTTATACTCATATCGTTCTCTTTTGTACACACTATATATCTTATCTTATCTTCTTGATCACTACTATACTGGTATCACAGCAGTCTTAGGTCTATTATTTTCTGTTCTTATTTATGATCATCTATGGTGATATCTCATTTTCTATCTTGGATATTAGTCTCATATCACATTATCATCTTGACTTAGATTTATTGTACATGTTTATCTCTCTAGATCTTATCGTTTCTTCTGTCAGTCTTTTTTATCTTTCGGTTTCGGACAACGAGTGAGCTTAGATATATACGACAGAACGAGCATGAGTTTAGATGGATAACATGAGGACTGGGGTGCTCGATCTCGGCTCATATGTGATGCGCTTGTAAAAAATAAAGTTTGGCTTCTTGAGCTTACTTGTCCGAGGTCGTTTATACTTTTTGAACTCGTTCACTAGAGCTCCTTTAGGCTCAAGAGCCTAGTCGAGCTTTGTATATAAAGCTCGGGCTCGGGCTCTCTTATTAAATAAGCTTCAATTTAGGCTCGAGCTCGTTTAGACTCAGCTCGTTCGAGTTCTTTACCGATCTAATCTCGCGCTTTTCACGAACGGCTCAACACGATTTGACCACTAGATATTAGTTCTTTTGCAATGGCTCGTCACTTGCAAAAAATGTATAAAGAGGAATAGATGTGTATGCATCAAGGTTGTCAAAATCGCGATTATGATCGTAGGATCGTACGATCCTACGATCCTACATATAGAAAACGATCAGGATCGTTGTAGGATCTTAATTTAAGTAGGATCGGTATAGGATCGTAGGATCGTATGCAAGATCGTAGGATCGTAAACGATCCGATCCTACCAAGACCTATGTTTTATCTCAAATCAAGCAGGATCGGTGTAGGATCGTAGGATCGCACACAGGATCGTAGGATCTTTAACAATCGGATTTTACTAGAAGCCTATGTTTCTTATTGTTTTTTGCCTACTTTAACTCCAATCACATTAATCTAACGATTGAAACTTGAACTTAATGGAGGCATTGCATTAATTCTATATGTCTGGTACTTGAAACTTGGTCCCTAAATTAGAAACGAGCCAAGTCGAGCTCGATCCTACCAGAGCTTGAACTCGGCTCGTTTATATTTTAGAAAGCTCGAGCTCAAGCTTGGCTCGGCTCGTTTCGAGTCTTAAGAATTGAGCTCGATCTTGGCTCGTGGTATGATATATAAAGCTCGATCTCGGCTCATATGTGATGCGCTTGTAAAAAATAAAGTTTGGCTTCTTGAGCTTACTTGTCCGAGCTCGTTTATACTTTTTGAACTCGTTCACTAGAGCTCTTTTAGGCTCGCGAGCCTAGTCGAGCTTTGTATATAAAGCTCGGGCTCGGGCTCTCTTATTAAATAAGCTCCAATTTAGGCTCGAGCTCGTTTAGACTCAGCTCGTTCGAGCTCTTTACCGATCTGATCTCGCGCTTTTCACGAACGGCTCAGCACGATTTGACCATTAGATATTACTTCTTTTGCAATGGCTCCTCACTTGCAATAAATGTATAAAGAGGAATAGATGTGTATGCATCAAGGTTGTCAAAATCGCGATCCTGATCGTAGGATCGTACCATATAGAAAACGATCAGGATCGTAGTAGGATCTTAATTTAAGTAGGATCGGTATAGGATCGTAGGATCGCATGCAAGATCGTAGTATCGTAAACGATCTGATCCTACCAAGACCTATGTTTTATCTCAAATCAAGCAGGATCGGTGTAGGATCGTAGGATCGCACACAGGATCGTAGGATCTTTAACAATCGGATTTTTCTAGAAGCCTATGTTTCTTATTGTTTTTTGCCTACTTTAACTCCAATCACATTAATCTAACGATTGAAACTTGAACTTAATGGAGGCATTGCATTAATTCTATATGTCTGGTACTTGAAACTTGGTCCCTAAATTAGAAACGATGCAAGTGCCCGGCTCGAATCCTACCAGAGCTTAACGTCGCTCGTTTATATTTTAGAAAGCTCGAGCTCAAGCTTGGCTCGGCTCGTTTCGAGTCTTAAGAATTGAGCTCGATCTTGGCTCGTGGTATGATATATAAAGCTCGATCTCGGCTCATATGTGATGCGCTTGTAAAAAATAAAGTTTGGCTTCTTGAGCTTACTTGTCCGAGCTCGTTTATACTTTTTGAACTCGTTCACTAGAGCTCTTTTAGGCTCGCGAGCCTAGTCGAGCTTTGTATATAAAGCTCGGGCTCGGGCTCTCTTATTAAATAAGCTCCAATTTAGGCTCGAGCTCGTTTAGACTCAGCTCGTTCGAGCTCTTTACCGATCTCGAGTCTCGCGCTTTTTCACGAACAGCTTCAGTCACGACTTTGACCATTAGATAATTACTAGTTCCCCTTTTGCAATGGCTCCTGCACGTTGCAATAAAGATTATAAAGAGGAATAGATGTGTATGCATCAAGTTGTACAAAAATCGCACCGTTAGCGTAGATGTACCATATAGAAAACGAACAGGATCGATAGTAAAGGTATCTTAATTTTAAAGGAATCGTTATAGGAACGTAGATCGATCAATATCGTAGGATCGTGATAAACCGAAACGACTCTCCTACCAAGACCTATGTTTTATCTCAAATCAAGCAGGATCGGTGTAGGATCGTAGGATCGCACACAGGATCGTAGGATCTTTAACAATCGGATTTTACTAGAAGCCTATGTTTCTTATTGTTTTTTTGCCTAATTTAACTCCAGTCACATTAATCTAACGATTGAAACTTGAACTTAATGGAGGCATTGCATTAATTCTATATGTCTGGTACTTTTTCATAAATAAAAGTCGCATTTAGTTGTGTTTGATATTATATACTCTTTAAAAATGTGTAACTCCTAATAGAAAAAGAGCTTTAATGGCATTTCCGATCCTCATACGATCTTGCGATTCCGATCTTGCAACGAGAAAAACGATCCTAGGTAGGATCTCGATCCTGACAACCTTGGTATGCATATACGGTTGTATCGATGTACACGGGAAACACACGGTTATTGTACTCGTTTATAATCGTAACTACTATTAGTCACCCTCTAATCACTATTAACTAGATTAAAATAAAAAACAAGTTATAAAAGCTAATACAAATGTTTAACTAAATGTAAAACGTGATTTCTGAAACATTTAACGACGTGAGAATGTAAAGCAAATATCTTTCTATGAGCTAAAAACTCACCATCAAAGATAAAATTGGTAAAAGTTTACTACAATTAGAAAGAAATGTAAAGATAGGATAATGTAAAATGGTTAAGCAAATGAATGCGAAGACTAAAGCACCAAATCTGTTAAAAATCAGGCTAAGAAGAAATAACAACAATTTATTGCCCATTAAAAATGAACTCAAGAAGCAAAAACAAAATCCAGCCCAGCTGCTATAAGACTAAGTTTGGCCCATTTTGCTCTACACCTTCTAGGGGTGTTGATCGGTTCGGTTATCGGGTTGTTCGGTTAATTCGGTTCGGTTATTTCGGTTAAATTTTTTTGGGTCAACCCGAAAACCGAACCGAACCGAACTAGAATTCAACCGAACCGAACCGAAAACCGAAATTCGGTTTGGGTCGGTTTTTGGCTAAAACCGAAACCGAACCGAAATATTCGGTTTTTACAAAACCAAAAACCAAAACCGTTCGGTTTTTGTCGGTTTCTGTTTTTTCGGTTTATTACCGGTTTCGGTTCGGTTTTTTGGTTTTTTCGGTTTTAAACCGTTTATATTTGGGTGTGACCAATTTATATAAAGAAAATGTTTTACGTTGAAAATTGGTTATTATTCTTTACTTTTTTTTTTGTCAACATGAGCCTAATAATGTTTATCCCAAATTTCTACAATTACACACATATAAATGAGACACACACACATGCAAATAAATATATACATAGTATGATCATTATCACTTATGTAATGATATATTGTCAAATAAACGCACGTACATGACAAACACAAACACGCATATAAACATTAGGATAAATATATTATAATTACACCCAAAAAATGATGTGAATTTAGAATATTGATTTATTATTTATTTATTTATATTATATAAATTACTAGTATATATTAGATAATAAAATAGGTTCGGTTCGGTTTTTGGACGAAAACCGAAACCGAACCGAAAATTTTTGGTTTTTAAAAAAGTAAAAACCGAACTATCGGTTTCTAGTTTTGGTCGGTTTTTTTGGTTTTCGGTTCGGTTTCGGTTTTTTGGGTTTTTTCTGCTCACCCCTACCTTCTAGGGGTGTTGATCGGTTTGGTTATCGGGTTGTTCGGTTAATTCGGTTCGGTTAGTTCGGTTAAATTTTTTTTTGGGTCAACCCGAAAACCGAACCGAACCGAACTAGAATTCAACCGAACCGAACCGAAAACCAAAATAATTTTTGAGTCAACCCGAAAACCGAACCGAAAACCGAAATTCTTTTTGGGGTCAACCTGAAAACCGAACCGAAAACCGAAATTAAAAAATAAATAATTACATAGATATTTAGAAAAAAAAGATTATTTCAAGCATAAAATGTGTTTTTTATATTAAAATAAAATTTTAGTAGTATGAATGTATAAAAAAAAATATTTATATAAATTCGGTTTTTGGTTCTGATTGTCAAACCCATATCCAACCCGTAAACCGAATTTGTAGTTCGGTTTGGTTCGGTTTTGGCAAATTATGTTCGGTTTCTTAGTTTGGTTCCGTTGCTATCGGTTCGGTTCGGTTTCGGTTTCGGTTTCGATTTCGGTTTATTCGGTTATTTCGGTTTTTATGCTCACCCCTAAAAATTATAGTGGTCTCACTTCAAATATATACGAATTAACTTTTAAACAATACAAGTATTGTTGTAAAAGTCAAAATATATACTCTATCTAACAACTACTAGTACCGATTTGGGAAGCGTGCTTTTTTCATCAACCTCAGGAAACAAATTACGAAAATAGTTCTTAAGATTATCGGCCAGTTGTGAAGTTAGTCCTTAATGACTAACTTTGCAACGGAACGATAACCCAAAGATTATTTCTGAAATTTTTCACCACTCCCGCATTAAGACCATGTTTATCAACAATCTATCACAACCCAATCTATTTTAAAATATTATTTTCTTATTTCTCTACCTATACAACAAATACATACAACCAATCATAACCTTTCTATCATTTATCAACAACCCAACCAATACAACCCAACCAATCTAAAAATATATATATTCATAGCTAATCTTAATGTGACATGTGAGAGATTGGGTCTACAAACTGAAAGTCACCATATGACCAGATTGTTGTATTCTCTTTCCAATTTTGTACAAACTTAATATTATATTAAGTATTTATTTGATTTTGTACTTCAACCGGTTGGTCAAGATCACCTATAAACATAGCCTAAAGACATATGGAAATAGCCCTTAGGTTATCATTTGGTTACATAGTTAGTCCTTAATGACACTATACGAAAATAGTTTTTCGGTTATTGTTCTGTTGCAGAGTTAATCCTTAACGTAAAACATCGCGTTCTGCAGCGGAGCACGAGTTAAAAACCTCGTTTTAGAATTAAAAACTATAGAACATGTAACCATTCCCTGATTCCTTCTATAAATAAATCATATCATATTAAGATATATACCAATTTAACGGTTCCAAAATAAATTTGTTATTTGTTTGCTTATAAATTTGATTATCTTGCTCTTTTAATTCTTTTGACCTTAGCTTTTTGTAGGTTTATAAGTTGTACCTATAACCAGAATTAGTGTAACACCACACTTTAGAGCAACGTACTAATTTATATCGAATAAAATGACTTATGAGGTTATGCATCAAAAGTATATCTTTAATGGCGTTTAACCTGATTTAAATGTTTTCTTTATAACTGAGTACTTATATGAGTTTTGCAAAAAAAAAAATAACGAACTTTAAAAGGCCGATTGGTCGCCGCCTACGTGCTACTGGGTCACGACGGTGTATGGTGGTCAAACTTGCCGAAAACTTGCAAATCTAGTCGGAGATATCCAAAACTTCTCGTAAACTTTTTTTAAGCACTTATAGTAGCTGTTTCTATCTATTACAAGTTTTTTTTAAATCTTGCTAGAGATACCTAAAACTCGCCGGAATTACCTAAAACTTGCCGGAAATGCTGATCCGATTAATTTCCAATTAATACCGACTAGACCGATTACAAACTACAAAGAGGTCGATCGCCGACTGCCAATTCACTATTTTTGCAGCATTGATTTTATTATGCAAAGGCAATGGTTCTTCGCAAAGAATAATAAAGGGTAAATGGCATAAAAAGACACTAAAGTTAAAGTCTGTTTCCAATCAAGACACTCTACTTTTTTTCTTGCACATAAAGACGGCTGTAACATTCCGTATTTTCAGGTCATTTACAATACTATTTAATTTCACTATTTATTTTTTTTTCTCGTACGCGTTCGCTTTTAATTTTAATCGTTAAGCTAAATCGCGTAGACTGAAAATGATCATACAATGTAAACGGGCATTAAACAATTAAATGTTTACATCAAGCAAGTGTTATATGATTATTATAAGGATAATTAATAACTTTGTTCATCATACTTTTATTGGTTACGTAAAATGCTTACGTTTCACGATAAAATGCGTTTAGGCATTCCCGGAAGTTTCAAAACCTAACTACGCCTAAACAAATACCCACGAGTATACCCAAAACTCAAATTAATAAATATAACAACATACATATGAGTATGTGGCCGAATTTTTGATGATAGGACCAAGAATTATCACTTGCCCTAAATATCTAGATATTTTAATTATCTAGATATTATAAATATCTAGATATTATATTATAAAAAAAAACCATTC
>BQNB010148987.1:0-13538 GCA_026074375.1 Tanacetum coccineum | reverse complement strand
ACATAAGAGGTGATTTTAACCAAAATTTAAAATTTTTTATGACACATACCTACGAAACCCGAGTATTAATAGCGTCTCATGGATAAGAATTTATATGACTAGCACAAAAACCCTCAGAATTCCACCCAAAAAATGTGAGGTTCACCTTTAGATCTTTAGGAATTCGAGTATCTACTATTGATACCCAAGATAGTTTATACCTTTAACTTTCTCGAGTTAAGGAGTGAGCAGTCATGTGTGTCTATTCTATCATTACGGATGTGTACGTTTGGTCTTTGCCGCCTTTTCTAGAGCATTAAGATCGGTATTAAATTATATGAGTGTACCGATAGCATATTAAGTTCTAGAACTTGTTTTTGTGATGCATCCCGAGACCGCATAGTAAGTATTAGGATTTGCTTGATAAGAAGCATTAGGATTAACCCATGTTTTAAACCTGTAATTGTTATGATGGTCACCTCGATCATATAACTATCCCACACCCTTACCATGCACTCGTTCTTAGTGCAGGATACCCCTAGTACAACCCTCTGAGCCTATCCTTTTTCACGGTTCTTGTAATTTTCTGGTGGATTCCAGATTATTAATGAAGAGCATTTTCACCCTTAAACCAATTGTTACACCCAAATCGCCTTATTCTACCTTGTATGTACTCATTTTTAGTACATTATTGTGTTTAACCCAAGTTAATTATTTGAGTACACGGTTGCTAAGTCCTTATCCTTGTAAATATAGTTTTGGGACGATCGAGATTCATGGTAGTATTTATTTTGCGGAAGAATAGAGAAGAAAAGTTAAGTCAATACCTCTATATGTTTGTTAGATGATCTCCATGTTATTTTGATCCATCTCAAATCGAGTCATTAGTTAGATTGTAAATATCAAGTATGTAAAAGCTCAAGTGTAGGGGTACGTATTATAAACCCCAAGTGATGAATTATGTTATTCAACAAAAAATAGAAAAGAAAAGAAAAAGAAAGAGATTGATGTAGAGTTGTGTAGAGTTTGTATATCTTCGTCCGAGTCTTGGCTTAGCAACCAAACCAAAGTGTATTCATGTAAATAATTAGCTAACCCTTCCACTCCAAATTCACCCAAATGTATCCCATCTGTTTACGTTTCCATTATATGTTATCTTACACCTACACCCCACAACCCTTTAAAAGACCTCTTAGATAGTAATGAATAATGCTTGCACCTAGCGGTGGAGGTTTGATCCTTTACCAAGCCTATGGTAATTTATATGCTATAACAGGTAATGAGTGTTGATTTTCCATTTCCCCCTTTATGTTATAATTTATTATACACCAGAGTGAAAGAGAGAATCCAAAACACTTATGTAAGGTGCCAGTATATACTTTTTGTGCTTTTAATTACAAGGTCTAAAAGGTTGTGTTGTAAATTATTTTTAAAGAGTAGGTAAGATGACCCTCATATTGTTATTATCTAGGTAGAAAAGCCCATTTGCTTGAGGACAAGCAAATCCCAAGTGTAGGGGTATTTGATGAGGTGGCATTTTATACACTATTTCGGGGTCATTTAACCTCTTAAATCGTGCATTTTTGCCCAAAATAGATACTTAATCATTCTTTTTCAGGTATTTAGCATTTGGAAGGCATTAGGAAGAAATACACGTGACTTGGGCTCATTTGGAGAAGAAACAGACAAGACTACTGACCTACACCAACAACTCTCAAGATTATGTTCTCAGCAGCTGGAGACGGCGTCACAAAATAGACGTGACGCCATCACAACTCATCCCATGACGGTGTCACAGATCTTACGACGACGTCAGAGCGTAAGAACCAGCCTAAGATCTAGAATATTCTCTTTTGTGACGGTGTCACGATTATAATGCGGCTCCATCACAGCGATTTATCTATATATACAAACTTGAATTTAGGGTTTTATGTGTGTAACTTTTGAGTAAAAGAAAAGGACGAACCCTAATTCATTTAGTAGCCATTAGGGACAATTTTAGGGCCTCAAAACCCTATTGTACTTCCTTCAATTCATGTTCAAATCAAGTAAGGCGTATTTAATCATTCAATATGTCTTGTTGTGTGATTCTTATCTTTTCTTGCTTTATCTTTAACATGCTTGGCTAAACCTCTTGTTGTATTCATTTATGATTGTATGAAACCTAGAATGTAGATCTTAGTGGTATTGCTTCTTGTGATGATATGCATGTTAGGTCTAGAAAACTAGCTTTTGTCTGTATTGTTGTTGATATGTCTAGGGAAACATGATAGTGTAGAAAGGATACCATCGGGTAACAGTCTTCATACTACCTTGCCCCTTATATGGTTGGTTCACTTTTAATATATTTTAATTGCATTTAATATACTCTTAGGGGCCTTGTAATAGTCTTCATACTACTTTACTTGTGCGTTGCCTTAACGGAATATTAAATAGACATCATGTTTGTGTAATCTGTTCATGACTTAGGAACTAATTACATACCTCATCACAAGTGTGACAAAGCAACAACACTAGGAGAAGCAATCTAGAGAGTAATACATGATTAAATGAATACAATCTTTTATTATATTGTTATCACCAGTAGCGTAGTTTATTCAGTTAATAGCTAAAACCAACCAAACCTCTCAAACCATAGATTTACTGCTTTCATAAAATACAAAAATACAAAAATAATCTTCTCTCAACCCCTAGAATTCTGTTAAACCTTGATCAAAGCCTTCCCAACCTATTCCCTTGGAGAATGATAACAACCCCCGAGTCTTGCCTATACTACTACTACAACGGTTAGGTACACTGCCTAGGGAGTTGTAAAACTTCATGTAGAAGTCTTACGACAACCGCACATCAGTCAAACAACTATAGGATTGGTCATCCCGTAGTTAATCGTACACTCTTGGATTTGGATGGACACTTAATACCTAGTACACACTCGACTTCATATTAATACTCAGAAGGTAGTTCAAGGTTATACAGACAATCAACTAAAACTGTAAGAAAGACAATAAGATCATAAAATAATACCTGAATGGATAATAAATAAATCAAATGCCGAGGAACAAATAATAAAGCATAATTAATAATATAACATCAACAAATTAAATCGCTAGATCCGATAAATCAAATTAATTATATTAAATTGATCAAAAAAATGAAGTATGATTGCAAATCGTGCTAGATTAGTGCTCCTGATCCTCTAGTCGAATATCATAGCAAACCCCGAAGGGTTTTGTTGCGTCCCTTTTCTCTTTTTCTTCTTGTCGACACAAAACCACAAACGAGAATGAATGAAGCTTATGATTTCATTCGGTGACTATCTATAATAAAATGGAAGTTTGGGGCTTTGGCAGGAATGGCCTCTCATCGTTCTTGACGTAAATTATTTAATCCTTGAAATAATATAATAAGTTAACCTATTCAGGGAGAGTTAGTGTACTTGACATAACTACGGCGTAGTTTTTGTATCGAAATACGCCGTAGTTCTTCCTACGCAGCATTCCTATTTTTAGCAACTATTAGCTACGTCGTAGTTCCTTTGGGCCAACTACGTCGTAGTAGTGACGTCAGTATATTCCCTTTTCCAGCAATGATCAACTATGGTGTACTTAATATGTCCAACTACACCGTAGTTCCTTCTTGAACTTGGTTTTACTGTAATTTATTCATTTAGCCATTTTCCGCCTCTTTTTCGTTTCAATGCCATAATTACCTGAGCCTGAAATATAAACAAATTAAGCACCAGATTCACATAATAATAGTATAAAACAAAACAATAAACACGGGTATATGATTTAAAAAGTATTAAACATTTGATGTCATCAAGGTTCTTACATGTCTCATTTAAACTCTAACGTGGCTCCGCCCCTCCATGTACCACATGAATTTATCCTACCTATGTAAAAGTTTGTAAAAAGACACTGATGTTTGAAATATGCACCTTTTCTCAAACTTTTATGTTACAAATTCCAATTATTTACAAAATGTGCCTCGTAAATTTCACTCTTGGATTTGCTATTGTGTTGATCGGGTTGTATTAAAAGATAGCTATTTTTCTCGAGACATTCAACCGACTTGAGTCATTTTCTTTAAAGCGAACCTCTCGAATACGGCCTCATTAGGCTAAGGGTGGAAGGTATCATTTTGCAAACCCATTCGGGAAACAAGATTCCCTTTCGGGCAAAGTTAAAAATCCACACCCCCATCTGCGGGGAACTGGCAAATTTATCTTTTACGAGACTTAAGTCCCGAGCCTAAATTTGTGCTTTCCAAAAAAATCCAAACACTTAGGTTAGTTTAATATTTTTTTTCTTTTTTAAACCCTACTTTACTTTATAAATACCCAACATTTTTACAATAAAATTCATAACTTTCACAAAAAAACTTTCACCACTCAAAAAATGTCATCCTCTTCTTCATCCTCTACACCTTCTTCACCTTCTTCAATAATTTCTTCTCTTCCGATGATCAAAAATTTATTATATCTAAAACAAGATTTGAGCTACATCTAACCGGTTGTTTGAGACCCTAAAAAATATAGAAACCCTCACAAAATATATGATCGTTAGGGTGCACACGATCATCTCAATGTCGCCTATTTTGAAAAATATCTCGTTTACGCACCTGGTGGGGTTCGAACCCAGTTCATTTAGCCCATGACCAAACAACCCAACCACTGGACTAGATCCCGTTTATGATGAACAAGTTTTTAGATGAAGATTCCGAATGAGTATAAGGTTATTCTTACAAATTGTTAACAATATTGAAAGTCGTTCGAAATATATTCAAAAAACAGAAGATGTTAGGGGTATCTTGGGGTTTTCGGCGTTACAAAAATACACATTGGTAATTCTTCAATTGGCACTAGGAAGTATTCCTGATGCCCAGGATAAATATTTGCAAATGTCAAAATGAGTTTCTCATGATAGTTTGAATAAGTTTTATAGGTAGGTTATCAACTATACGGAATAGAAAAATTGTGAAGACCTACATGAAGTGATATACATCGTTTGTATATAGCATACAAGGAGTTACATGGTTTTCTTGGAATGTTAGGGAGCATTGACTACACACATTGGTCGTGGAAAATTTGCCCTACTAGATGGTGAAGTCAATTTATAAGAGTGGATCATTCGCATCCGAAAATTATGTTGGAAGCAGTTGCCTCACAAGATTTGTGGATTTGGCATGCATTTTTTTAAGTTTCTGATGCGAACTCCGACCTTAATGTTCTCTATCGGTTGCCATTACTAAACGACATCAAAGACGGCATTGCACCTGATTCTTCATTTGAAGTAAACAATAATGTCTACGCTTTTGGTATTACCTTTGTGATGGGATATATACGGAAGAACCTACATTTTTCAAAGCGTACAAACACCCGGGGCCAAACGACATTGAATAACAAAGGTTCAAAAAAGCACAATAAGAAACAAGAAAATACATAGAACGAGTATTCGGTGTTTTAAAAAAACGATAGGCCATAGTTAAAAATCATGCTCGAGCAATAAAACCCTATAACATAAAAAAACAAGATGTATGCAGGTATCATATTACATAATATGATTTTAAAAGATAAAGAGCATGCGATATGTCCTAACTTTCATGAAGACTAACTTCCAAACCGCGAGCTTCAACAAGATCAAGAATCAAGATTATACATGATTTATTAATTAAAAGATTGTGTAATTTATTACAATCATCGTTACGATCTAAAGGAACATATTGCACGCGCTTACATTTCGAATGTAGATGAAGATTAGCATTTTAGTTTGTTGGTAACTTGTTTTTTCTTTGTAACGTGTTTAGTTTTGTGGTAATGTTTCTTTGAAGTTAATGGATAAATATTCTATTTTATGTATTTTGTTATTTAAATTAGTTATTATTATATATTAAAAAAATATAAAGTGAATGGAGAAGAGAAAATGTGTTGCAAAGGTTGAAGGAAAAGGTTTAGTAGAGAGAAAAAATGATTTGGAGCGGATGTGGCGAGGGAAAACCTCTCACCACACCCTCCACCCTAAGTGCAATAAGGAGCACATGAGACCGACATCTTCCCTACCATGTCACCTTTCTTTTTTCTAAGACCGACATGTGACTAACTTGGTGTAATAAAAAGGCTGACACTAGAAAAAAATACCCCACAAAAATACATTAAATAAACATTACACACACAAAACAAGCCTTACACAAGTCGGTCTCTTTTGGGACCAACATCTCCATTTTGTCTTTAGAGAATAGTCTCATATCGGGTGGTACAATAAGAGGAACTAGTCTCTTGGGTGCCACATGATATGAGGACCAGTTTCCAAATCCCTTAGCGACTCATATCAACCAACTCATTAATATTAAATACAAATTTAATTGCAGCATTGAATTAGTTTTAATCAGTGCTAGCTAAATATGTTGTTATAAATATTATGCAGTAGTGTTTGTGTTTCATTTTTGTATGGTTGTTAATATCACAATTTAGACTTAAGTTTTATTGTAAGGTTATGTTTGGTTCTTGGAATCTTCAAGATTTTAATGGGGTTAGAATCTGATTTCATTTCATAACGTGTTTGATTGACATATTCAATGACTTCGGATTTTAAATTTTATTCTTCAATGTGTTTAGTCGGCAAATGAAATTAAATGAAAATCTTTAAAAGTCCCACAAATGTAGAATTCAACATTCCATAACAAAATGGGAGGAATGTTTATGATTCAATGGAATTTATTATTTTTATTATCAAAGAATAATAATTATTATTATTATTATTATTATTATTTCTATTAATATTTTTTTTTTATTATAATCACTTCATTAGAAAAAAGGAGATTACAATACATTGGAGAGAAGCCGAGATACTATCTGAGCTCCCACTCCTTTAGCAATAGAAAATCAAATCCTATTAAAAATATGACTAGCAGCGCGGGCCCCGATATCTTGAGCCATGGAAAAATTCCGGACCCGCTTCAGTAAAGTCACCGCATCTTTCTTGAGTTCCCCAAAAGAAGAAAATGAGAAAGGGAGAAATCCGTATCCAATATCCGCACATTTAGTCATATACTTACCCCGTTTGCGCTGTGCAGCATCAGTCACTGCCCGCCCAGGAGCAAAATCAGACATCCCTGTTTGTGTCAAGGGAGAAGATCCAGTCAGATCCACGCACACATCCAGACCTCCATCCCACGAGTAAAGAAGCATATCTGCTGGACGTAATTTTTTGTCATGTCCTCCATCCAGTCCGATATCAACTTCCTTACCAGCTGAAATACCCGATCGAAAACAGATGTCGACAAGGGTGTCACGAACCATATTGTGACGGTGTTTAATCCCGATAATCCCAGCACATGATATAGCATGATCCCCATAAATATCCTTAATAAAAACCCTTGAACAAGCTGAACAAGGCTTGGAGACAGAAAATAAGGGGACGCCTAAACGGTAACACAGAACAGAACGGTAAGTCTTACCGTTCATAGTCTGTCCCAGCCCAGAAATCGGTACCACACGAAGCCAGTCTGAAGTGTGATCCTCCTTTTGAGATTGCCACAAGGCCATCTGTCGAGGCGATAAAGAATAAGAAGATTCTGCATCCTTAGTAACCCGAGTGAAATATATGTCTGCCATCTTTTTCATGAGTTTGGGGGCAGCGACCTCACTTGGATTACTTAGAAAATCAATCTCCATGGCATTGTTAAACACACACAAAGCGTCATCGAAAGTGGAGCCAGGAGCTACGATACCAACATCTCGAAGCAGTTTAGTCTGCAAAGTAGCAGACTGCAAACGTGAGGCAATAAAGGCATAATTCAAAACATCACCTGCTGAATAAATGCCAAGCCCCCCAAATGCAAAGGGTAAAGTAGCGAGTCTCCACTGCCAGTCCCCAAACCCCGATCCAGAAGCCGTGACAATACGCTCCAAGGCAGAACGAAGAGCCATGTCAAAAGAAAGTTGAGCCGACTCAAAGACACGAGGGGGGCATGTGCGCATAGTAAAATATAGTTTAGAAACCCCCGCACACGCCCGAATGAGAAGCAACTCACATTGAGGATCATTAATCTTGGCAACCGCGTCCAAAAGCCCAATGGTTTTAGATACTCTCTTCATGACAAGCGCACTACCAAAATCAACATCCACACTAACAGGCCCACCCAATAACTTAACCCCATGCAAGGGCCGAGAAATATTATGTGGGAAAATACCTTCCAATCTGCTCCTGGGGTCTTCCTTGGGCCAGAAAAGCTCAGTTTTGTCAACGTTGAGATGCAATCCATAACGCGGACCATCCTCCGTAATTAATTCCAAAACTTTACCTACAACCAAAGTATCCCCAACAATAGTGCCATCGTCAAGATACCAAGCCTGAAGACAAAGATTAAAGGAGTCTCTGATCTTACAAATCAGGGGATGTAGCACTAAGGAAAACAAAAGAGGGCCAAGAGGATCACCCTGCTGCACCCCTTGGCATGACCACAAGGAGTGCTCTCCGTAGTACAATCTGGCAGGGCTAGAGTAGCAGAACTCTACCCAACGAGAGATAGCAGGACATCGTAGACGGACTTCCTCTAACATAACCGTCCGGTCTACCAGATTGAAGGCATTTTGAAAGTCCACCAAAAGCATTGAAAGACCAACATCATCCCCACGATCCTCAACCAAACGATTAACTGCATGAAGAATAGCCTCACCCCCTCCTGGAACCCCAACACCAAACTACAGACCATCCAAAGAATGACCAATCATAGTGGCACTAACCTTGGAGACCAGACGCCTCCAGATAGTACCAACAGCTATAGGACGAATACCACCACCTGGCTTAACAAGCGGTGTAAGAGGGGCACTAGCAATATACCCACCCAGCACCGTAGGGCAGTTCCCTTCAAGAAAGAGATTCACCACTTGGGTGATAGAAGAGACCAACTCATCAGAAATAGCAACAGCCGCTCCGCTCAAGCAATCCATAAGGTGTTGGGCACGCAATCCATCGCGTCCACATGACGTACCTCGGGGAAAACTCTTGATCCTGTCCAGAACCACATCCTGAGATGCAATGAGGGGATGGTGGTCAATATGTGAATCTCGCAAGGATGGAGTAGACATAAAAGGGTGTTTAGTCTTTAATTCCTGGAGAGTAGCATCGTTATAGGGGGCCACACCCGAGGATGAAAGAACCCTCACAGCAGCAGTATAGTGGCCATCACAAATTTTCCTCTTACATTGCTTGAGGTTTCGCTCAGTCAAATCAAGGTCTTCCCCATCCAAATCTAACATAGGAGGACCAGATTCGGCTAAGGTCTCCCTCACAAGCTGCAAACTACCGCCAGGCACGCCCCAAGATCGAATGGCGTTGGTGATACTCTCTTCCTGGCGTTGACGTTTATTAGCTGATTTGCACTCCAAATTACTCCTCGGGCAAAAGGTTTTGAGGAGACAAAGAGGCAAGACTAACAAACTAACCCAGCAAGAAATATCATCAGGCTTGCAAACCACCTTATCAAGCGCTCCTTTCAAGACCCGAGAGAAACCCAAACGACATTTGGGAGGGATGGATTTGACCGTACGCAACCCCTTTGAAAACAAACTATCTAGAAGAGACAAGGTAAAACCATCATGTTGGTTATGCAACAATCCATCAACAAGATCAAGTTGAGAACAAGTGGCTTTGTAAGGTCGTAGAGCACAAAACGAACAAAACCGTCACCAATATCAGGAGGTGACACAAAATCAACCCCATGATGACATTTAGCACGTAAAGTGTGAGTTTTGAAGCAGACACCACATAACCAAATACCCATTCGTTTAAGAGTTACCTCAGCCCTCTCAAAAGCAACCAAATGAGCAAGAAGATAGTGTTTTGTGATAGCTTGTGCCTCACCATTTCAATGTTGATCACAAAGGTGCGTGATCATATAATTCTAGATAAGCCCATATCCACCACCATCGTGACACCCACTAAGACCCGCGAAAGGGCAATGAAATCTCACAATAGCCATAGAAGCACATATGAACAGCAACACACAAATTTTATTTTATTTTTTTATCTTTTTTTATTTTTATATTTGTTGTTGTTGTTTTTTGTTGTTTATATTGTTGTTGCAGTTGCGGGGGATCGATCACATCACCTTGAAATCAAAACAGAACCACGTTGAATAAGACACCAATTTCAGCACATAGAACTGTCTGAGATCCTAACCGATAAAACCCTTGCTGTGAAGAAGCTCCCCTGTTGTTGGAGCTACACTTATCGGATGAGAACCCAACCTGCACAAACCCCTAGACAACTGTAATAAACCCAAGTTGAACTTTATGAACAACAACACCACAACAATGGACAACGACACCACAAGCAACCCCCCGAAACCTAAGTCGAACCCACAGCAGCAGATAAACGATTCGAACCCACAACAGCAGATAAACGGCCTAGCCGAAAACTTTTTTGAACCCACAGATGCTTTCAAGCGACAAACGAACCAGCCGAAAACTTTTCCCAACCCACAACTGCTTTTACGCGATACCAGGTATGAGGACTGTGTCGAAACAACCCAACAGCAAGGAAGCAGGCGCAACAGCGAACCCAACAGACACAACCGTGTCGAACCCGCGTCGATCCCACTGAACCAAACACAACAGAACCAATGCTACCACAGAATTGTTCTAAAATCAAAACCAAAGCAGGCTAGCTGTTTCAGAACCGAACCTGTTTTCGAAACCCGAATACCCGTTCGAAACACACAGCGAACAAGCGTTCACTAAATATGTATGAAACACAACAGCAACAAAGCCTAAAGGCAGCGTGGAGAAGAATCCAATAAAAGTTATAACCCCACCAAATCGGTTCTTTAAGAAGTAAAACAAAAAAGAACAAAAAAATACTGTTTAAAAAAGAAGATACGAAACACTAACGAGGAAGAAGACAGATGGGGAACCACAACCCAACAAAGATGTTGAATTAATAAGGCAAAAAATGGGGATGAAAAGGAACCAGGGGTTGGATCGAGACGATCGCCATTGATTCGCCCACACAAAACACTTTTTATTGAATAATAATTATTATTATAAATATTATTATTATTATTATTATTATTATTATTATTATAAATAACATTTTAAGCAATTCATCCATGTGAAGCAAATCAAACCACCATTTCATTTCCAGTCAAAAACACACATCATTTTTCGGATAAACCAACACCACCGATAAATTCTTCTCTTCATAAACCAACACCACCAACAAATCCAACCAAAACCACCTACATAATCATTTTTCGAATAAAATTAAAACACACATCATCTTTGTAAGAAAAGAAATAAAACCACCAGATCTGTGTAGTGACGCTGACCATTAGTTCTGTGTGGTAACGCCGGATCTGTGGATAATGCAAGAGGAATTTGGTCACCATCAATAGCTAGCTATTAGCTTTTTTAATCATTAGATCAAGCGTACGTGGTGTTGTTGATGACGAATGGCGTGGGCCGGCGGTTTCGCATCCCAAACACCATATCTACAAGTGTATCCTCTAGTGACTAAAATGGTGGAGGTGATGACGGACTGACACAGTGGTGTGGGATGAAGTACTAAAATGATGGAGGTGGTGGTGGCTTTTGTGCAAGGAGGTTGAAGAAGATAATGATATTGGGGGTGTTTATTTAAGTTTTTGAGATGAATGTATATATGGGTACTGGGTATGTTGATTACCTTTTGTGTAGCAAACTTCTTGAGCTCATTGATAAGTTTTATTGATTTTAGGAAACAACTTAAACTATTGGACAAGACGATAGAATTTAAGGAAGAGTTAACCCAGAAATTTGGTGAGGATGATGGTACTATTTTAACATAAAATAATGGGGTAAAATTATTAAAAACCCAGTTGCCTAAAGTACAGTTGTCCCAAAATGTAAAAGTTGCCATATTCAAAACATGTATAAATACCTTACACATCTCCTACACACTTGAACACATGTCAATTTCTTATAAAGTTGCTCAGTTGCCAAGTTGCGCTGGGTTAGTTTGAGAAAAGAACATTGAAAATGTAAAAGAGGCATTTTCAATATGGTTTTGGACTATTTTAAGAATTAGCCTTAAATTTTATAGTAATAATTAATTCTCACTAACTACACACGTTAACAAAATATCATCTCTACTCACTAAATCTCTTTTGATTGGTTGAAATAAATATGAGTGACTTATATTCGGACATCTTAAAAATAAAAACTTTAGATACATTTATTTTGGAGGGAGTAATGAATTATTGCATGGTTAAGTAATGAGATAGTGATGTGAAGCATTGGCGAAGACAGAAGGGGGTAGGGTGGGCAGGTGACTCTCAATGAACCGATTTATAATATAGTTTTTAAAAATTATTAAAGTTTGCCTCTTCAACTATAACTTTCTGACTACTCCTTATTGTGAAGGCACGATGATGTGTGGTTGAGATAATGAATGTCACTCACCAGTGATAATGAGTGATTGTAATGAAGATTGTAGATGGTCTTACATTTTATATATTTGAGTTATGCGAACACACATCTCAACTTTGCAACTCCTTGACTTGAGCTTGAAATACAAAACTTATTTAGCTAGCAAATGAAATTCAAACCTAACTTACCAACCACCAATAATAATAAGCAAGTTTTTCAAGATCGGGATCATATTCAGGACCGTTTTCGTTTTTGCAAGATCGAGATCAAAGATCGGATACGGATCTTAAGATCCTACTATGCTTTTATTTTCTTAACTGTCTTTGTAATATTATACAAATCTACAAATATTATATATTACAACACAAAATTATATGAATATTGTAACACCCAAACATAGGGTGGCAGCGGAATATAGGTCTGAGAGTGTTACATCATATATCAACAGCACAAGATATGAGAATGACCTCTATATGAGTCGTTTGAAAATGATACATTGGATTAAATAGATTGTTTGTTACAAAAGCCCATACCTTAATATGTTCATCCTTGAAAAGTGTAAAGATTTTAATACAAAACAAATACTCCAAAATATAATGTACTTAAATCTTTATGATAATGTGACTCCAAAATGATGACCACCAATGTATCCTTGTTTCTTGCCTTATTGACCTGAGAAAAACATGCCTTAAAACGTCAACATAAAGTTGGTGAATTCACAGGTTTAAGTAATGTATAAAGTAGGGGACCGCAAGATTTCCAAGTGCAAACAATATCTCAAAATGTAATTACAAAATGCACTAATCTCATGACACTGAAGCTACAACATGTATGTGTGCAAATTAATGCCAATAATGTGTCCTTATAGATGTTCAACCCGCAACATCCAAAGTCCGACATGGTATACGTTCGTCGTTTCGGTACTGCCAAAACTAGTAAGCGCTACTCACCCGAACGGAGATGTCAATCCCAAATAGATCTATTCATAACGTTCGCGCTTACAATCCAGTAATTAACAGTTCATGATTCATGGCCATAGTGGGTTATAACTACTTAGGCAATCTCGTAATTTGTTTAAAGTGTACTTGCGTCCAAATGTAAAACAATGCATGTTTCTCACCCCAAGAATTGTAAATCATTGGAATCGTATAAA
>BQNB010148986.1:1863-12990 GCA_026074375.1 Tanacetum coccineum | reverse complement strand
AAATTTTCCAAAAATGTCTCTTTACGATTCGTTTTCTATGATTATGACTGTTGTACTATGAAATAATACCCCAGATTAGCTTCCGCTGCTATATATGTCAAAATAGGGGTGTTATAGATTGGTATCAGAGCCACGATTATAGAGAACAAGGTTGAAACCTTAACTATAACTACTTTTCTTTTTCCATCCAAGAAAGTCCTCCGTGCCACTACATCTCCCGAATAGTATGTAAAGTACATAACTATTATACTATTTTATACTATTATATAAATAACTTATGTTATTTATCGTTGGGTTGTTAACAGAGTGATGTCTTCTCCCAACCACCCTACTTCCGATATTGAGGATGCTTTTTTCCTTTAACTTTCCTGACTATATCCCGGCTTCCCCGGACTATGTCCCAGCTTCACCCGGAAAAACTTATTCTAGCTCTTCACATAACTCATTTGCTTTAGTTCCAATAGCTTCACCAACTCTTTTACTTTTTCATGATTACCCCTATATGAAGGTCATGCATGCATATTATGCTGAAAAATCACCTATTCCACAACCAATTATTATGCCTCCATCTTAAATACTATCTCCCATGTTTAATCCTCAAGACTTTTTTCTTCCTGAGGAATTATTGCCACTTAAAAAACGAGGCCGTGATCAATCATCCTCCTCTACTTCTGCCCTACCTCAAGCATTTGAGATAGGAGAAAGCTCTTGTAAGACAAGTCTGGAACATCACAAGGAGAAAATTAAGGAAATTTTGAATCACCTAGATGAACTCTCTCTCGACCACATTGAGCACATAGAATACAAAATAAAAGGTCTCGGAAATGGCTAGGTGATCATACAATAAGATTTTAACAATCTGGAAGCTAAACTATGAGAGTCTCATACTCAAAATGCTAAACTTTAAAGAAAGCAAATGGGAAATAATAAAAGATTGCTCTGGCTCGCTTCAGGATTAGTAATCTAGAACAAATCATCAAAGAAATCCAGGCTCGTCACCCAACAGATAAGGAAAGTCTTCTGAATGCAATCTATGAACACAAGAACGGGCAGGAAGGACCATCGGACTACTAGATTAGATACTAGTTATAGCTTTTGTTAGAACCTAGCCACAGGATGTGTGGTATAAATAACAACATTTGTCAAATTTTGACTATGTACAGTACAAAGGCAAGTCGTTCATGATATAATATAATGAGTGATTCGTTTTCATATTCATTCATGGTGTCCTATATTTCTCTCCGTTCTTCATCATTTGTATCATTACGTGAATTTTAAGAAAATCAGATGCTTGTTAGATCCATTATCAAATAAGGAATCTATGATTTTAATATCATATTGTTAAAAATGCTTAAAGTTCAAAAATAAGCATTTCATTTTAAGACTTATGATATCATTCTTATTACGTGTTGTCTTATGTTGATAGAATGCCTCCCAAAAGGACATCAACATCTGAAGCACCAGCCATGACTCAAGTTGCCATCAGGAAACTAGTTGTTAACAATGTTGCCACAGCTTTGGAAGCACAAGCTGTAACAATGGCAAATGCTAAAATACCAATAGGAACACTAGAGAAAGAGAAGCTCATGTAGCAAGAAAGTGTAGCTACAAAGAGCTCATGAGCTGCCAACCTTTTAATTTCAAAGGTACGGAAGAAGCTGTTGGTCTTATCCGCTGGTTTGAGCGAACTGAATCACACTAGTACAAAAAGTGGTATTGGTCACACCAAAAATGTGTGACTATATACATATAGTCACACACGCGAAAAGTTTCGTGTGTGAAAAAAGGTCACGCGACCGTAGGTCACCTACGGTCACGCATTCGAGTTAGTCACACATAAGAAAGCTTTAGTGTTCGTATCCACGTTTTTTTGTGACTAAATAGGTACAATTTAGTGACCGTAAACAATGTACAACCAACAAAGCATGTTTTTTTTATATATTTAGTCACATACAATTAAACATAGAGTGGCCAAAAGTGTTAATATGTGTGACCATATGGTGTTTAAAGTGAAGAAATGTGTATTTTGTGTGACTATTGTTCATCCAATGGCCACATGAATTTTATGTTTGTGTGACATTTTGTAAATATTTAGCCAACAAAGCATGTTTGTTTGTGGGTATTTAGTACATACAACTAGGCTAAAGTGACAAAGTGTTAATAAGTATTTAGATGTGACCATATGGCTGTTTAAAATTGAAGGAAATCGTGTATTTTGTGTGACTATTCGAGCAATTCCAAATAGCCACATGAATTTGAGTTTGTATGTCCTTTTGAATTTCTTAGCCACAATAGGCTGTTTTTTTTGTATTTAGTTCATTACAAGTAAGCATAAAGTGACCAAAAGTGTTAATAAGTGTGACCATATGGTGTTTAAATTGAAGAAATGTGTATTTTGTGTGACTAATGTTCATCCAATGGCCACATGAATTTTATGTTTGTGTGGCCTTTTGTAATATTTAGTCACACAAAGCTGTTCTTTTGGGTTCTGTTTAGGTCACGACAATTAAACATAAGTGGCCAAAAGTGTATAATAGTCACACATCAAATTAAACAAAGAGTGACCAATAATGTTGATAAGCGTGACCATATTATGTGAGTGCATCTTTTAGTCACATATAACAAATCAATAATTTGTGTCAATTATTTATATAATATATATATATATATATATATATATATATATATATATATATATATATATATTTGTGTGTGTGTGTGTGTGTGTGTGTGTGTGTGTGTGTGTGTGTGTGTGTGTGTGTGTGTGTGTGTGTGTGTGTGTGTGTGTGTGTGTAGTAACACGATCAATTAAAAGCAATGCAATTTCAAATTGAATAAAACTCGAATGTATATAACTGAACCAAATATACAATTGTAATGTCGTACATAATCAAATTCTCAGCTAAACACAATCTATGAACATTTCTAAGTAGTTGCATAAGGAATAGTTATTTGCTTGTTTCTTAAAAAAAGATGCCAAGCTGCTACATGTCTCTCTTCTGTAGCGGAGCTCGTCTCCTACACTACTATCATCGCAATCACCATCACCATGCCTAAACACTACAACACAATGTACTACACAAACTCGACATTACCTTAAAAAATAACAATTTGAAGAGTACTGCAATAGAACCAACTTTCTTTAACAGCACTAATTATACTCAGAATAGTATTAACCCATATATATTTAGAACAATAATCTACCTTATCCCAATAGCAGTATTAACAAAGAACCAGCAGCACTAATATATAAGGCAGATGCAGGCATTAATAAACTACCAACAGGCCGCATTAATATCTATTGGCAAGCTTAATGTTGAGTAGTATTAACCGATGAGCGTATTAATTCATCTTGGCAACAATATTAATGTAATTTCATACAAGTACAAGAGATGAGAGAAGCTGCTTACAGGGACTAAGTGTGGTTAGGTATTCCAAGATATAGTTGCAACGGAAGATACAAACTACTTCTCCAATGTTAGAAGAAATCATATATCTGATGAACTGCTTCGTGTTAATCTGTGGGTCTTTAACATATGCTAGAACTTGTCCTTGACAAAATGTTAAGCCAAATAGGGGAAAACTCTCTGCTTTATTTGCATCATAGTTCTGCTTCAAACACTTGGTGTAGCGGAAAACTCATGTTCTGCAGCAACGGGGAAATCATAGTTTTTTGTGAAGATACCTTGTGTCTCTTGTCTATTTGCAAAGGGAAAGGTGATTTTACTGATATGACCGTAGTTAGAAAAAAAGTATAGCATAAGGAAGGAATTACAATTTCTTGGCCAAGGCAAGCACAACCAATCAGCTCATCGAGAAGTATGACTTCTATGGATATTGGAGCAGTAGTAGGGGAAACTAGGTAATGACGGCTTTAAAGGGTAAGCTTCTGATACCTGTTGTATACAGCCTGTCACGCAGAGAGCTAAATGTGTGAGCATATATACACTGATTTACTTTACAATGTAACTTAAGAGAACCCGGATAAAAATAAAAGTTACCTTCTCCCTAATGACTGTGAATGGCCCTTCTGATTGGCAATGAGAGCAGGAACGACCGACAACCTCTGCAGTAGACAACTTTTAAAGAAAAGAACCCAAAAGTGATGTGCATTTGTTACACGTATATTTCACTTCCAGCAAGTGTTGAAAAACTTCAGATAGTCAGGTGACAACTCCTACTATATCGGAAAAGTTTCCAACATAGTCATCTATGCAAATGAAATAACAGCATAAATATCATTGAGTCATCAACAAACTGTTAACAAACTAATAGCCAAACCAAAAAGGTGATAGATCTATCATATATATACTAAACTGACCCGTGTAATTTTGTAGTATGGGTCACTTTAAAAAACATTAACTCGTAACAGCACACAATTTATAAACCCAACCTAAATTGACATATTCGAACTAATAGCCGATATGGGTCAGTTTAGTAAATGCCAGAACAATATGTTAGTTGCAGCCTTAGTTGACACATTCAAACTAATAGCCGATATGGGGCAGTTCAATATAAACCAAACAAGTTATAAGGATAAATAATTATAAACCCATTCAAATTATAAACCCATTCAAACTAATAGTCGAAGTATTTTAACTTAGATGATTCAAAATGCGCTCATGGTAGTTGCATCCTTCTCATTGAATGAGAATTGTACCTGCCAATTGTACAACAACATTATGAAAAGAACCTATTGCAAAATAGCTTGACAGATTGTTCTAAATGCAAATTCTGTTTTGACATGAAAATGTCTAATAGTCCCTTAATAAATGTCGCTTGCTAGATTATTAGCTAGGTATTATCTAGTCATGGTTTTACTGCTCAAAATTTGCAAGTTTTTTTGCTCTTGTCTCCAATATGAGGTCATACCTGGCGACAATTAAATGACATTTGGACCATTCTAAACTTCCGGCAAGCTAAAACTGATCCGTACAAAAAAGTGACCATTCAAATACTCTGAAAGCAACCTAAACTGACGTGTTACTAAAAATGACTCCCCCACGTGACCATTTTAAACCAAAACCCAGCCTAAACTGACCATTCGAACTAATAGCATGGATACGGTGTCAGTTTAATTGTTAATAACACACATGAAACACCGGCTGGGATAATAAAAGGTAACCCATATAATGATAAACTTGTCTTCACAACAAGCCTCCTACTTACTTGGATCCCCGCTAACTTTTGCCGGGGGCCAAAATTTTTTCCAAAAATAAAAAAAAAAGGACCCTCTTAAACTGAATTCTGAATTTCCTAAGTAGCTGAACATCCTTTCGCTTTAGTCCCTTCAATGTTAGCACCAATCACACAATTACAAAAAAAGTAAAACTCAGAGTGTGCTTAACACAAATAGGTCAAGTATAGCTAACACAAATGGATCAAATGAGTAGAAAGTCACCCAATGTATTTTATATGCATACCACCTCAGTACCTCTTAACTTTATAAAAGCAGAAAATGAAATTGTCAGAAGAAAATGTCAAGGACACTTACAATAATGACCCTAAGTATGTGTTTCCTGTCCTAACAAGAAAGCAGGCTGCACTCAGCGCCAGCTTGTGTTAGTGTAACAAGGGTTTTAGAAGCCTTTGTTCAAAAACACATGCCAGAAGTTGGTACCTAAAAAAGAAAACGTGAAAATATTTAAGTTTATTGTGCATGGAAAGCTGTAGGTATAAGTTTAATAGGTTAGAATTTGTACTAATTGGGATCAAGGTTATGCTTTTATTTGCTTAAATGTAGTTAATCTTTACAACAGAAAGATAAAAATCATGCAGCAGACTGAATAATGGGTCAAAACGATTCATTATCAGTGTAGGTTGAAACGGGGTGGATCGTTCTGGGTTGGTTCTTTTTTGAAAGGCAAGCTCGCACACACGCACCCCTATATCATATAGAATCCTACACAACTACATCGCAAGACTTGAACCGACAACCGGGCACATAACTTCCACATGGGTACCGCTAGGCCAAAGGCCCTTTGGTGCTCTGGGTTGATCAGCAACCAACTTTTAGTTCATTTTCTTAAAATTATAAATAGTAACTGTGTAAACTGGCTTACCAATTCTGTTAGCTAATTTTAGTTTTCAATACATAAAAACTTCCAAAATTACTTTTATACTAAAAGCTAGATTAATGTTGCATTATTATAATTAAATGGGATTAGCCATTTTACCATTCTTCTTTTACATATTCGTTACCTCTTTTCTCTTACAGGTAAATAATCTTGATATACAGTATAAAAGTTATGAATTCCATAGATTATACATATGAATCATTAAAAATACTCAAATAATAATTGAAACCATTCACGAGTGTAAACCATTCACCTTAATTAGATAGCCATTATGAAAGTCTGAATCAAGCTTTCAGCTGTACGCTTTTGTTCAGGTTTCCCTGAAATAACAGCTACACGATCACCACATGATGATTTGTTTTCTGATCAGATTATCTCTACAGAAGCTTCTGATATCTGTTAATAAAACAAACCAATATGAGAACTTTAGATAAAATAGCTTTAACTCTACGTCTTATAAACAAATGCATACCACCATAAAAGAATGTAAGATATTCACCTTACGATGTGATCCACATTGCTCGACCTCTACCATCACATTACAAACTGCAATGACCAGGAACAACATTCTCCATGGCAGAAGATGCAATCTGATTGAGATCAATAATTACATAAATGAGCAAACACCATAGGCTCCTGATGTAGAAGAGTTCTACATCAGCCTATATATAGTTATGGATACATACTTCCACGAAATGCATATGCTAGGATCTATGCTTTCTAAGTGACCTAAAATATAAAGATAATGCTCAATGATGGCTATCTGTTTACTAGGATCTATGCTTTCTAGCTGTTACCTCAGAAACTGGCAGATATTACTTATATAGATATTCGTCTAATGATTAATCAGGATTTCATCATCGATGTCAATTTTTTCTTGTTAACTGATTTGGATATTGTAAAACATTTTTATTTGGCTATATTAGTAAACAATGATAATAAATATTAAATCCACACCGTCATGATATTCCACATTGGCTGTTTACTACACATATCCCAAGATATATGTTATTTTCTTTATATAAACAGTAAACTGAAATAAACTTGTAAAAGGCAGTCTCAAGTCGGTTTCCTAGATTAACAATAAATCTTGATTCTTTGTCTGAACCCAAGAAGGTTTTGGACATAGAACAAGTGTCATAAAACTAAACTTGTCGTCAAGTAATTGTTTGCTTAGTACTAGTTACTAGCTTACATTAAAACCGAACACAATGTGTTAATTATAAGTGGTTTGCACTGTGACAAAATTTAGATATATGTTCTGTGGGCACAGCATTTTCAATAACGCTAACAACCTCTAGTCCAGAATGTTCACCTAATCTGATACAGGATCCCTTACAGCCTTATCCCTTAATCAAGGAAGGAAAATAAATTTGAATAAGATTTCAAAATCAAACTCAGAAATGACAGTATACAACCTGTTATATTATTTTTACACTATGACATTAGATAAAGCTCTAATTGTGTCCGGCGATGAGTTTTTGGAATGTTTAAGAGCATTTATAAGATAATGCTTGTATTGCAATGACGGCTTTTAAAAAAGTGTTTAGCTTTTACATCATTATACAATATAGGTATGTTAGGCAAAACTGAAGTAAAAGCTAAACGCTCTTAAAAGCTCTTTACCAAACATATACTCTATATAAATACATATACAAATATATGTTATCAAACGCTTATATAAAACAAACATCTACTACTGACAAAGCTACAACGTAAACGGTAAGGGTGTGTTTGGCAAAAGTAGCGCTAAGAGTAGTAGTTAGATGTATACAAGGTGGAGTTTTGTTTTTATATAAAAACGTCACGTAACGTAGATGTACTCCTAAATGCTCAATGCTCCTAAATGCTCCAAAAAAAAAGCTACTTGCTGCTTAATAACGATAAAGATATTAAAAAACATAATTGCTCCGCCCCCCCCCCCCACCCCCCACCCCTCTAATATGATCCCTCACCAAACACACTCAACTACCAGAACATAATATAAGCATACCATTCTTTCACCTTTAATACTTTCCAAACATTACTCAAGGAGATTAACATATAAAGAGAAAGAACAAACTTACAATGTTGGTCAGTTAAACCATGAAGTCAAAATCAGTCCCTAAAGTCAAAATCAGACACCAAAAGTCAAATATATAAAAACTGAGTCAATATACCTCGAATCCAAAAGATAGTTCTTGCGCCACAACATACATTTAGATTAATAGATACAAGTTATAAATACTTCAACTAATTAAAAATTACACAAGATGGATGGGTGGTTTCTTTTCCGGTAATTAAGATGAGTAATAGCGGGAAATACGTGGATATCATGGGAGAGCAACAGAGGATTTTGGTGGTTATAAGTAGCGAATTTGTGGTGGATCGAGATTAGATAGTGGAGGTGTGACTTAGTTGTTAGAAAGGTAGTGAAAGAGTGGAGGGAGGATTTGATTTTGAGTAAAAAAAGTGTAGGCGGATCTAAAATAGACTAAAGAGGGGAATCGAAATATTTTAGGGTGTTAGAAATTTTTTAGTTAAAAATAGTGAAAAAGGGGTTTTGTATAAAAAGGTTAAATGTGTGACAAAACTTGACTCTATGATTTAGACAAAACAATTATTTCATGTGACCATATATAACATCTTGAATTTAGTCACACAAACAATCAATGTGACCATATATAACATCTTGAATTTTAGTTAAACTTAATCATGTATGTCTATGGTTTAGTGTGACCATATATGACATTTGGTCACACTGTTCAACTGTGTGACATATATTTGTCACTTTTAAATGTATATCGTGACTAATACTTAACTTACCTTTCAGATGGTCACCCCCCCCCACCCCCCCCCAAAAAAAAAAACCCCCCCATTTCAAAATTCATTTGTGGCTAAATATTCAGAAAAAATAGCATGTCACTTTTAACATAATGTGGACAAATTCGACTATATGATCTTAGCCACATCCACAATTACTTCATGTGCCTATATGGATTTTGGTCACACTATTCAATTGTGTGACATATATTTGTCACATATGTATATATATAGTGTGATTAATGTTTCAAACTTATTTGTATCTGTCACACGTCCCAAATTATAAGTGACTAAATAATCATCAAACTTACAGTTACCTCTAGTCACATAAATATTCAATGTGTAATAATGAAATTTGAAATGGTCAACAAATGAGTCAGTGTGTGCTGTTTTATTTAATCCTGGTACATTTAGTCACTTTAAATATTGACTGTGTGCGTTCTAAAAGAGATGAGTGCGAAATCCAAGATTTGTACTAGTGTCAGTGTTTTCCCGTAGCAACTGTACCAAAGACTGCAAGGTAAAGTTTGCTACTGGTACTTTAACTAAAGAATCTCTATCCTGGTGGAATTCTTTTGCCCAACCTATTAGGATAGAAGAAGCTTACAAGATTACCTGGGTTGAATTTAAAAAGCTTTTGATAAAGAAGTACTATCCTCGAACTGAGGTACAAAAGATGGAAGACGAATTTTACCATCTGATTGTGAAGGGGAATGATCTCAAGGCATATGTGAGAAGATTACAGGAATTGGCAACCTTGTGTCCCACTATGGTGCAAGATTCTAAGAAAATGATGGAAGTTTTTATCGGGGGATTGCCTTGAAATATTGAATGGAATGTTTACACGCCTCTAAACCTCAAACTCTTAAGGAAGCATTAACTTAGCCAGAGGCTAATGGATCAGGTAAACAATGTACACTTCCGGTTGCAAGTATCAAGTGTCACAAATGAAAGTTTGTGACCGTAGAACTTTCAACAACAAAACAAATACCGTACACCACCAACAACAACCACTACAATAATCACCCCAACCACAAACATAACGAAGACAGGAAACCTTCAGCGTCTTATGCTGTCATCCAGTTGTAAAACATGGGTTACTGAATACCGTTCTTTTGTGTAAGAATGCACTCTGCATCACACAGGACCTTGCACTGTTAAGTGTAATATTGCAAACAAGGTGGGCCATTGAACCAAGAAATCAAAAACAAGGGCCAACACTCGAAGTAATCTGCTACCAGTGACAGTTACTTGTCATGCCTGTGGAGAGAAAGGGCATTATGCAAATCAGTGCCGAAAGACTACCAACAACAATGCCAAGGGAAGAGCCTACATGCTAAGGGATAGGAATGTTCACCAAGACCTGAACGTAGCCACGGATATGTTTCTTCTAAACCAACATCTAACTAGAGTATCATTTGATTCTGAAGCTGATAAAAGCGTCGTATCCATATCTCTTGCCTCTATGCTAAATATTTTACCCATTACAATAGATACCTTTTACAATATCGAAATGGTTGACAGAAACTTAGTAAGCACAAACACCGTTATTCAGGGTGCAACTCTGACTTTGTTAAACCAACCTTTCAATATTGATCTTATACCAATCAAACTTGGTAGTTTCGACGTCATCATTGGTATGGATTGGCTATCCAAGTATCATGCTAGAATTATTTGTGACGAGAAAGTCGACCACATCCCAATCAACGGTGAAACTTTAATCATTCGAGATAAGGGGGGCCTCTTATATCCTGTATGAAAACAGAAAGATATATATCATGAGGTTGTCAAGTTTTCGTAATCCAAGTAATAGAAGAAGTCAGACGAGAAAAGATTAGAAGATATCCTAGTAGTTAGAGAATTCCCAGAAGTTTTTCCTAAAGATCTACCGGGCCTTCCTCCTGTTCGTCAAGTAGAATTCCAAATCTATTTGATTCCACGAGTGACACCAGTAGCCCGAGCACCTTATAGATTAGCTCCTTCAGAAATGCAAGAACTATCTGATCAACTTCAAGAGTTATCAGATCAAGGTTTTATCCGACCAAGTACTTCACCTTGAGGAGCTCCTGTCTTATTTGTCAAAAAGAAAGACATATATTTTAGAATGTGTATCGATTACCGGGAGTTGAATAAACTTACTGTAAAGAATCGTTACCCATTACCCAGGATTAATGACTTATTTGACCAACTTCAAGGTTCGAGTGTCTACTCGAAGATTGACTTAAGATCAGGATATCATCAACTGAGA
>BQNB010148985.1:0-16228 GCA_026074375.1 Tanacetum coccineum | reverse complement strand
GAAACACGAGTTAATGATTTTCACGGATGGAACTAAAGAATTACCTTTAAAACACCATATAAGGACCCGGAGATGAGCGAATTGTCTAGCGAAGGTCATGAATTATTATCATCAAGGATAATACTCAGTGAAGATGACTATGATAATGGGTATAGGAAACCATCCAACCTAGAAGATGGATTTTATAGAGACACCATTAAGTTTGGACCCGAATATGTGACTGAGATTGTTGATGAAGGAGAAGTCACGTAAGAACGTATGACTTCGAGTCTAGCTACAAGACTCATAAATAAAGAAAAGCGCTTCTTGGGAGGCAACCCAATGTTTATTTTTATCGTATATTCAGAGTGTCTTGTGTTTTAATTATTTTATGTTTGAATTCATCATTTTGTAATCATGCTTTGTTTTGTCTTTAACCTCGTCTTAATTTCTATCAAAGGTATTTTGCAACAAAATAAGTGTAGGGGAAATATCTGGTTTTTAAGAACCAATTCAAACATGATAAATAAATTGTTTAGATTAATTCACGTCAGTTTCGAGTCATATGATTGTATTGACTAATCTCATGTTTCATGCAGTAATTCATACGGGAAATAACTTATATAATCGCGTGCTGGAAATTTTTCAAAGAAAACTAAAAGAAAATTTTCTCAGAGGCTGGAGATAGCGTCAGGATTTATCCTGACGGCGTCGTGAGCCCAGCTACAGGAAAATTCAAAAATTTTCAAGTATTTTTGAAAATAATTTGCACATCATTTTAAATTTGTAGTTATTTTATAAACTTGCAGAAACCTATGATTATATCATTACTCTCATCCTATCTTTATTGCTTTTATAGAGTCAAACCCTAAACTCTCATTGTATTTATATCTATCCCGCTGATTTTATGCTTGGTGTTGTTGTTTTTGTCTTTGATTACATGTTATATTTGATGAGAAGAAGCTTGTAAATTCTTTGGAAGTTTTATTACAATTCTCGAAGGATGATTTAACCAGTTATCGCATGTTTCTTCTCCATTATTGAGCAAACCAGGGGAGTTGTTTTCTTTTCCCTTTATTCGTTTTTACGGGTACTTCTATAGAACATTGGGGACAATGTTTAACTTAAGTGTAGGGGGAAATAAGCCTTAGAAACTATTACTTTAACTGCCATTTGCTTGTTCCTTAAAATGATGGGTAATATATCAAAACATAGCGTACAAGGTAATTTTGACCCAAATTAAAAAAAATTATGACACACGCCGATGAAAACTGAGTATTAATAGCGTCTCATGGATAGGAATGTATATGACTAGCACAAAAACCCTCAAAATTCCATCCTAAAAAGTGAGGTTCGCCTTTAGATCTTTAAGAATTCGGGTATCCATTTTTGATACCCAAGATAATTTATAACTTTAGCTTTCTCGAGTTAAGGTTCGAATGCAGTCATATGTGTCTATTTTGTCGTTACGGATGTGTATGTATGGTCTTTGTCTCCTTTCTGGAGCATTGGTATCGGTATTAAGTTATATGAGTTTACCGGTAGTATATTAAATTCTAGAAATTGTTTTTGTGATGCATCCCGAGACCGCATAGTAAGTATTATGATTTGCTAGATAAGAGGCACTAGGATTAACCCATGTTTAAAAGCTGTAATTGTTATTATGGTCACATCGACTATATAACTATCCCACACCCTTGCCATGCACTCATGTTAAGTGCAGGATACCCCTAGTACAACCCTCCAAGCCTATCATTTTCATGGTTCTCGTAATTTTCTGGTTAAGCCAGACTATTAATGAAAAGCATTGTCACCCTTGAACTAATTGTTACACCCAAATCACCTTAGCCTACATTGTATGTACTTACATTTAGTACATTATTGTTTTAACCCAAGTTAATTATTGAGTACACGGTTGCTAAGTCCTTATCCTTGTAAATACTATTTTGGAACGATTGGGATTTATGGTAGTATTCATATGAAGAATTAGGGAAGAAGTAACTTATTACCCCCAATAGAGCTCAATAAGCTCCATGTTATGTTGATCCGCCTCAATTCGGGTCATTAGTTAGATTGTAAATATCAAGTATGTAAAAGTTCAAATGTAGGGGTGTATTTATAAACCCCCATGATGTATTATATATTTAAGCAATGGCAGAGCAAAAGTGTACAAAGAAAATGTATACAAAAAAAGAGTGAAAAATTTACGGGCTGCTATTTGTTTATGTTATGTTTATCATAGAGTCAAGAAAAGAAAAAGAAAGAGATGGATGTAGAGTTTTGTAGAGTTTGTATATCTTGTTCGAGTCTTTGGCTTAGCAACCCAACCAACATGTATTCTTATAAATAATTAGCTAACATTTCCACTTCAAATTTACCCAAAAGTCACTCCTAAATGTATCCCATCCATTTCCCTTTTTGTTAATATTATCTTACACCTACACCCCACAACCCTTTAAAAGATCTCTTTGATAGTGATGATTAATACTTGTGCCTAGCGGTCGAGGTTTGAACCTTTACCAAGCCTATGGTAATTTATATGCTATGATAGGCAATGAGTGTTAATTTTCCATTTCCCATAGTTGTTATAATTTATTATACACCCGAGTGAAAGAGAGAATCCCAAACACTTATGTGAGGTGCTAGTAAATACTTTCCGTGCTTTTAATTACGAGGTCTGTGATAGAAGTATTCTTCTCTTGAACTTGAAAGGATATAAGCTTGGTATCATTAGAAACAAAGCTTTATGATTAGGAATGATCAAAAGGAAGAAAGGTGCGTTAGATTAAACTGATTGTCAGAAACAAAAAAAGAAAGTGTGTGCAAAAGGTAAGAAAATCAGTAGGGAATAGTCCAGTATTTATAGGCAAACGGGTCTGACAATTTGTCTAGGCGGTCCCCTTAAATGGGATGCGGTACCCCTTTATTAAAAGGTGACGCCCTTATAAATTTAAGGGGGACCCCGCCCAGCCTCAAGGACGCTCCATTTTTTGTCTTTTATGTGGGAGTGTTTTCTGGGAACATTTTAGCCGTGTGTTTAGGCTAGAAATTTGATAGTCAAAATATTGATTTGAATAAAACATTCTAAACATGTTTTGTAAATGGTATAAAAAATGTTTGTGAAATTTTTATGAAAAAGTGTGGGAGGTTAAATAAAATTCCTTTGAACATGAAATGCATTAAGCATATGTTTATTCATACCTTTAAGTGATTAAATTTTTGAAATGAAAATTTAATACTAGTTACTTGTTTACGATTTTAATGTTTTACATTGCGCGTTTTTTTTATTTTGTATTATCAAAACGTAGAGAATCGAAAATATTAATACGTTTTTAGGCATTTATTTCTTATCAAACAATCTCCTCCTTTTTGATGATTAAAAATCTATACGTCATTAAATGTAAAATTGTTTTAAAACCCGTTGTGTAGAATAAAAAAAGGCTTCAGTTAATAAATATGTGAAAAGTCGACGGGATGAACGCTCCCCCTTGATGTTTACTCCCCCTTGTTCGAGGGCACCAAGGAATCAAGCTATATAGCAAATAGGAAAAATATTTAAACATGTTGATAATGCTTAACAAGTGTCAAGTTATTTGTGAAAACTAACAATCACAAATACATATCAACTAGGCTTAACTTTTATGGATAAAAAAATTCAACCAACCAAAAAGAAAACAAGTACATAAAAAATATAAGACTAAGGAGCATTCATTAAACATAAAAATTATGTCTAATAAAACTCATAATCCATCATACATCAAATAGATGTAATAAGCTTGAAGCATCATTAGTACAAAATAGCACTAGTACAAGGTCCTCAATAAGTTATAGAATTTTATAGGACTTGCTTGCAAAAAGTTTGATTGACAATTATTTGAAAATGGCCAAACATGGTGTATGTTTAGTTTAGAGTACCCCCCCCCCCCCACCCCCCCCCCCCCCCCCCCCCCCCCCCCAGGGGGGTGGTGTGTTACTTTGGATTGGTGGGTGGTTGTGAGAGCGTGTGTTCAAATAGGAAAACATGTGTATTGAAGTCTTCACTTTGGCCTCAAGGATAAGTGTTTACGGTTGTGAATACAAGCATATGGATGTTGTTCATGTGCTTCAAGGCTAGGTGTCTATGGAAATGGGATGACCAAAAGATAGGTGTGGAGAAGGGTTGGATGGAGATTAAATTGGACATCTAAGTGGGGTAATTGGTGAGTAGGGTGAGAGTGATGTCCATTGATGCATTTTCTTGAGTTGGTAGGTGGTGGAGGATAATCTTACGAGGAGGTCGATGTTGTTGAGTTTCAGAAGTAATCTTATGGTTGTGGTGATGTGGTCGATGTGATGATTTTTGGTGGTGTAGTCATGGAGGACGAGGAAGTGCCTTTGGTTGATGGTGTTTTTGAAGGTGCATTAGGAGCATTAGGGGATGAGAGTTGATGTTTGGGTGATGGGGTTTTAGTGTCATCATGAGTTAGATCCACAAACAATTATTTTGGTGGAATGATGTTGATTTTTGGTCTTTTAGAAGCTTTCGAAATGGAGGCTCTAGTGGATGCCATGGTGGTCGATAGAGAATAAATAAGATGATGAAATGGTGGTGAACATTTGGAAGGAATTTATTGGTATGGAGAAAGGATTTGGAGAAAAATGAAATGATTTGAATTAGTTTAAGAAATTTTTAAAATATGTTTAGAGGTTTTTGGGTAAGGTTAGCTGAGGCTAGGTAAAAGAGAGTCAAAAAAAGCAGAAAGAAAACAAGTAAATCCGGTGTGAATCAGATGACCGGTCCCCTTAATTAAGGTGCCGGCCCCCTTATCTTTAAGGGGACCGCCCATCTAGTGTTTTTCAAACGACCAAAAATTTGATTTTTGTAAAACTTTGTGAGAAAGGTTGTGTTTTGGTGGTCAATTTGCAGCAAGTCCCATGTGAACATATATATGCATGAAATCAAGTATATCATGTATGTTTGCAATAATTAAAAATTTATAAAACAAGGATGCATAATTATAAAAGCATACTAATAATTCATAAATATTAAAGGTCATAAGCAAGTTAAACAACTTAAAGTTCTTCCGACCAAGTCGGGTTGTCATCACACAATTAATTAAACATACACATAAGTTCACATAAAGTCCTAAATAGATTATTCTACTAAGCTAATCATCCTTCAACGTCTTGATTTCTTCTTCTTCCCGAAGACTTCTCGTAATGCCTTGCCAAATGATTTGAATCCCCCTCTAAGTTCCTTATGCATTTGTTTTGTTTGACTGGCAGTCGTTTGTCAGTTCGGGGAAGAGAAGTTCAATCCATTTTCTTCAGAAAAAGTAAGAACGCCATATTGTTGGTAATCAAGAGATCCGAGAGAGTTTAGGTAAGTGGTAGGAGATGGGGTACTAGCACGAGAAGCACCGTCATCCTCATCCTTATCATCTTGGTGAGATGAAGATCTACGGTTATGATGGGCGAAGGTTGATGAGACAGAGTGACAGGCTTTTCCATGATCACTTCGGGGTTTTCAGGTTTGTTTTAAAAGTCGAAAGGTTGACGCTATGACTGATCAGAAGGGATTGTAATGCATTGTCAAGCTGAGGGTAGTGTTCCATAACCTTGTCAAAAGAGAGTGTCAACGAACATTACCAGAAGGGAAGATGGGCTTTAGGAGTTGTCATGCACTTTTAATTCTTTTGACAAAGAAACATAGGCAAGATTATATTGTTTGCTCGGCTGAATACAACTAAAATATATGAGCAAGTCAAGTGGGAGATGGTCTCGGGGTGTTCCTCTATTCCTAACACTTTCATAAATGAGTTCGTTCAGTCTTTTAAGTTCTTGTCTAAGTTCTTGGTTTTAGAACTGATTTCGCTGAAAGATGACGTTTTTGTGTGTGATGGTTTGCGGTGAGGGTTCAAATCAAGTTGAAATTGAGAAAATTGATGAATTTCTTCGGAGTAGAAGGCGGTATGATATGGGTCCTTCAGTTTTTAGGAGTTTGCTAAAGAAAATGAGGAACTAAGATCCCATTGGTTTGTGAATACGGCTTGGCCATTGAATGGAATTATGAGGATTTGACCGAATTGTTGGAGGGAGAGAGTGATGAATTCGTTTTGAATCATGAAGGAGATAAGAATAAACGCCGGTGTCTTTCCCTTTTTTGAAGAGTGGGACTTGCTATTAAAAGTCCGTAGAATGAAACGAGGGACAATTTGGCTCATTAAATTCGTAGAGATCAATTGAGCCGTATGTTTGAAAAACATACGATCGATATGATCAGGAGGTGTTAGTTAAAGTTGATCAACTAACTCTAACCTCATGATGCATCGATTTTTGATAGTTTGTAGAAGTGTGCGCGGATGTAGAGAAATATACCTGGTGGTTGGGTTACTTTGGAATGTAAGAAACGGGGTAAGTAGAGTATCATCCAAATGTTTGTTCGAGGCATGTTTATCACCTAAAACAAGATAACCAACGGAATAAATTATTAAAAGAATAAAAAACAATAAAGTTTTTGAAAAATGGACACATGTGGGATAAGGTATTACTTCGACTCTAAAAATATAAACACTATAAGTATCCATATTGTTCTCTTAATTTATTTTTCACTTAATCTAGTATATATTAGTTATATATTTCAACATCTAAGAAATAACCCAAACACTCCCTAATCAATATAAGACTTGACTAATCATTGGTCGAAAGATATACGTTAAGTTGTATATTTCTCTTGGGAAAATATTAGTTCATTATTTTTTGACTTGATTAATGAGAGTTGAAATGGTGTTTGTTTTGATCAACACTTATATTTTAAAATGTTAACCAAAATGCTCATTTATGTTTTAAACTTTTTTTAAAATGTATCGTATATATATGAATTATATTATTGTTTGACTTATACAAGTTTTGTTATGTGTATTATTACAAGGGACAAAATATAGTGATGGTCATTTCAACTTTAAAAACCGATCTTAAGAAACGAATCAAACGCTCCTTTATTTTTATAAAACTTTATTCATTGATTCGAAAAATAAGCATTTAGATATGTATGTTTCGTAGTCGTTTTTTGTAATTTTTTTTTTTTTTGTTTGTTTTAATTCTTTATGTACGATTTATATCGATTTCTAAATTTCTTCTATATTATTTATACTTTGACAATGTCTAATATCTTAACGTGTGTTTGGCACGAGATCACAATGTATAGAAATTTGTATTGAAATTTCTAAAAAGAGAATTAAAAATGTATATATTTTTATAAATTTTCGAACCCTAAATTTTTTTTTGACTCAATCCTATTGAAAATCTTGAATTCCTATGACTACGGGAATCATTATAGTTATGGATTTCCTAGACCTAATCATAAAAATATAGAAGATACAAAAATTATGAAAAATACCCAATTTTGATTAAGAGCAAAATTGAATGGAATTGAAAAAGAAAGTAAAAGTATAGAAGAAATTCTTACATCTAAAGGTTGTTTAATCTTGTTGTAGGTGTTTGCCCCTTGGAATTTTTAAATCGACTAGGTGTTTGGAGGTTTGAATTTTGTGGTTATGGGTGTGGTGTGTTCGTCACACAGTTAGCAGGGGGTTAAGGGAAGAGAACTAGAATGGAGTGTTTGGAATTGAGTTTTACGCAGAAGAAGGTGTTTAGCGAATAATTAAATTAGGCCGTATCCATAAATATTTGGGGGCGCCCATATTAGACACGACCGTCCCCTTAATTGTTAAGGGGGCGCTTCTTATCTGACGAAAAAAAATTTTATTTTTTTTTTTGATTTTGATAGTTTTGTAAATGTCAATTATTAAAAATACGGCGAATGTAACTAGCAATATAATTTTAGATAATTCTTGTGTCGAAATAATGAGGTTGAAGGCGAGAGAAAAATACTTGACATTTTTAATTTAACTTTTTGTTAAGTTAAGTACACTTGAATAATTTCCAATGAAATAATTAAGTTGTCATGATTTTTGGATCGAGATGTGGTTTAGAGATAATTGACGAGATTTAATTGACATTTTAATTAACCTTTTGTTAATTAAAAATACTTTGATTACTTCAGATGAGATAATCAAGTTGTCAAGCCGAAGCGAGAAAGATTTGACGGATTTAGTTGAACGTTTTCAATCAACTTCCTTGTCAATGAATAATTATTACTTCGGATGAATATAATTTAATTGTCAGATTGGAGTATTTGAGAGTATGATAAATCTGTGACAATAGATAGAGTTTAAAGCTGGATGAGAGGATTCACGTAGGCGTAGTTTATAGTAGACGTGTAGACGAAACGGACGACGTAGTGCCGAAGGGAGTTTGTTTCATCCATAGTGTTTTGATGTCATGCCTTTCCGACGTAAGATGTAAAACTAATCCTACTTCTATGTTAATGATTACCCCAATTTACTCACTTTTCTTCATTATACTGTGAGTATTTGTACTAGTGAAACAATAGAAGATTGCCATTTCTTATAGTGGTACGTAAAGAATCCTAGTTTAACTACGTGAGAGACGAGTTCATAATGAACAAAATCTCTTAATTCTAGAAAACCAACAAATGACATTTCTAGTGACTACACTATTTCCATAAACTTAAATTATATTCTACTAACTATAACTTATTTGTTTATAGAATTTACTACATTAGATAATTAATATATAGTTTCATTTACATTTAACACATAATCTAAATTCTAAGAAGTTTGGAAAGAAGACATACCTTTGCCTATAATGTGTTTTCTTCAACATCTTCAAGTAAGTAAGCTTTGAAGGAGAAATCTTTTGGAAAACCCGTCATAAGATTTTAAGAATGTATTCGCTCGCCGGATTCCAAGAAATGTTAATGAACAACTCCACTTGAATGTTATAACGACTTAACCACTTGTTCCCCAATGTCTCATGGGTCCAAAATTGTTAGTCCCGAACATATTTTTCATATGTTGCATTTGATTCGGATACATATAGGGTGGACATATTTCTCACTGAGAGAAGTTTGGTTGTTGTGAATAATTCCACATTGAATGATTATTATTAGAGTAATTTTGTCTACCTTGAGGAGGAGTCTTAGATCTTATTTTTGGTTTAGTAAATCCGACTCCGGGTTTTAAGGAAGTTTTATAAAAATGTTTTACTTCGTCGTCGCTTGCAATAGGAATTTTATTATTATTTATAAGCATAAATTTTGGTCTTAGGCTTGAGTTTAATTCTACTACTTTGTCTTTAGACTCAACCTCTTGTGACTTTACAAAATTTACTTGTTTAGACTCACTAGTTGATCCTTTGGTAAAATTAAATCCTAGGCCGGTTTTATCTCCGAAAGGTTTTTGAAGATTTAATATTTTCTTAAGCGATTGACTACTATTATTAAATTGAATTATAAGGCTTAGATATTATATTCCTTTAGCTTTTCATTTTCAAACCTTAAGATTCTTGGACATATTTTTACATTCTTCATTGACTTCCTTATCTTTTTAATTAGACAAATTTTTTTTTAGTTCTAGTACTTCATTTTCTAATTGATTTTTATTTTGTTTTAGTGATTTGTTTTTAGCTATGATTTTTAGACCTACTTTGCATAATCTATTATATTCACTATCTAATTCTTTTTCATCTAACGATGATTGGTCATCACTAAAGAATTCAGTTTCGAAAAGTACCTCATTGGATGCATTGGCCATAAGACATTTTTCGTCTTTAGTCTTTTCTTTATTGTCTTCGTCGCTATCACTCCATGATCCTTCGACGAAGGCTCTTTGATTGTAGTTTCTTGATAGTTGTGGACACTCCCCGATGAGATGGTTTGGATCTTCACATTTAAAACATTTTCTTTCGCTTTTGCAATTTTTGTCGTCTTTATTTTTTTGGGATGACTTTCTTTCATCATGTGGTTGTTTTACGAATCTTCCTCGCCTTTTGAAAAATTTATCGAAGTCTCTCACGGACATGGCGTTTGTCTTCATATTCACTATCGGAAGTCGAAACTATCTTCTCCTTGATTCCTTTTTGGATTTCATGCAAGAGTATCTATTTTGTTCTCCTTTGCCTTTGACCATTTCGGAATCTTTCTTAATTATTACTTCATAAACTTTCAAGTTTCCAATAATTTCATCAAGTGATAGAGATGTTAAATCTTTTGATTCTTCAATAGCCGTAACCTTTACACGCCATTTAGGATGAAGTTCCTTAAGAAATTTCCTAACATAATTCTTGCTAGAAAAACCTTCATCAAGTATTTTTAGACTAGTAATAATAGTGTGTTATAATTAGCAAAAGAATATCGCTATCGATTCCTCTTTCAGAATCGTAAATTATTCTATTGTTGAAACAGAAGATATATTTTATTATCTTAGAGTGACTATTGCCTTGGTGTGTGATTAATAAAGTATCCCAAATTTCTTTTGTGGTTTTACACATAAAAATTATTTCATATTCTTTATGTGGTAAAGCATTATAAATCACCATTTTAGCTTCATTATTTTTAGCAAGTTTCTTTTTAAGATCATTGTATTGTTTATCAAATGGTACAATTTCATCTTTTTTTGTTTCGGGATTATTTTGAATAGGAGGAAAATCACCATAGGTAATAACATGCCAAAGATCTAGATCTTTTGATTTCACATAAGTTTTGAATCTATTTTTCCAATAAATAAATTCATCACTTTCTCAATAGGTGGGTGGTCTTTGCCTAGATTGCCCTTCTAAATTATTTTTCCGATTCAGCAGATCTATTCAAGTTTTAAAATACAGTGTATTTTAAAAATCTTGTTTTAACCTGGGCTCTGTTTCCAATTGGAAAAACTAGAAGGGGGAGGGGCATTGATATAGTTTACCACTTTTTAATTAAAAGTTATGTTTGTTTATAAAAACTTATTTTCGACTTTATGTGAATTCACAATGTACACAATATAAATAATACAATTAAGTAAATGAATGACAAGTAAATATGAAATGAACGACAAGTAAACACTACAATCGGTAATGAAACACCACTTCGCCTTACTCCACTCCCCGAGCATCAAACTCGAGAGTTTTCTTCACTATGTCAACAAGCTCCCTTTAGGCGGAGAAACCCGTACACTAACTTAGCTTAACCATTTCCTGACACAAAGTAAATGTCAAGTTACTAATCCTACGATAGAACCAAATCTATAAAATAACCACCACTACACAACAAAGATCACTACTTGGCATTCACTTCAACAACTTCTCTACACTTCACAAATTATCTTTGCTTCGCTACTTTATTCACCAGGACACGATTCGTTCACAACCAATCTAACCTACCTGTTAAGATCACCCGTCTAACTATACTAACAATGATCCACACAAAATCTACTTATGGTACAACACGATTACACACCTTCACAATATACACAAATTAATTTACAAGATATAACACAAAATACACAACACTATTCCAAAACTATACTTATTAACACTTCTTGACTTGATGATAAGAAGTATTCTTCTCTTGCACTTGAGGAATTAAGCTTGGATCACTTGGAAACAAAACTTTATGATTAAATGATCAAAAGAATGAAATGATAGTATAAACTGATTTAGAACAGAAAGAAAGTGTGTGCAAAAGGTGAGAAAATCAGTGGGAAATAATCCAGTATTTATAGGCAATCTAGTCTGAAAATTTTTCTAGGCGATCCCTTTAAATAGGGTGTCGGTCCCCCTTATAATTATTGGGGCCGCCAGCCTCAGACGCTTCCTTTTTTGTCTTTTCTGGGGGAGGTATTTTCTAAAACATTTTTAGCCGTTTTTAGGTAGAAAAATTAAATTCAAAATATTTATTGAATAAAACATTTCTTTTAAATCTAAAAATGTTTTGTAAAAGATATAAAAATGTTAGTGACATTTTTATAAAAAATATGAGGTTGAATACAAATTTCTCTTTGTATCGTGAATTCTATTAACATAGTTTATTATACTTTAAGTGATTAATTTTCAAAATAAAATTTACTATAATTACTTGTTTTACGATTTAATTTTTTATTGAGGTTTTTTTATATTTTGTAACTTATTAAAAACGTAGAGAGTAGGAAAATTATTATAACGTTTTTAGGCATTATTTCTATCAACATATTCATCTTATGAAAATTGGGGAAGAAGTAACTTATTACCCTCATAGAGCTCAATAAGCTCCATGTTATGTTGATCCGCCTCAATTCGGGTCATTGGTTAGATTGTAAATATTGAGTATGTAAAAGTTTAAGTGTAGGGGTAGCTGCATCTATAAACCCCATGAATGTATTATATATTTAAGCAATGAAAGGGGCAAAAGTGTCCCCCCCCCTAAAAATGTATATAAAGAAAAAGTGCGAAAAATAATGTACGGGGTTGCCAATTTGCTTATGTTTATGTTTATCTAGAGTCAAAGAAAGATAAAATAAAGAGATTGAAGTGAGTTTTATAGAGTTTGTTTATCGTGTCCAACGTCTGTGGCTTAGGCACCAAACCAGCTGTATTCTTATAAATAATTAGTACCCTTCCACTCCAAATTCACCCAAAGTCACTTCCTAAATGTATGCATCCATTTTCGTTTCGTTAATTTATTCTGACCACCTACACCAAAAACCCTTTAATATACCTCTTTGATAGTAATGATTAATACTTGAAGCCTAGCGGTGGAGGTTTGATCCTTTACCAAGCCTATGGTAATTTATAGGCTATGACGGGTAGGAAGTGTTAATTTTCCATTTCCCATAGTTGTTATAATTTATTATACACCCGAGTGAAAGAGAGAATCTCAAACACTTATGTGAGGTGCTAGTATATACTTTCCGTGCTTTTAATTATGAGGTCTAGAAGGTTGTGTTGTAAAATGCTTTTAAAGAGTAGGTTAAATGACCCCAATATTGCTATTGTCTAGGTAGAAAAGCCCATTTGCTTGAGGACAAGCAAATCCTAAGTGTAGGGGATTTGATAAGGTGTCATTTTATACACTATTTTAGGGTCATTTAACTCCTTGAATCATGCAAATATGCCTAGATTATGTGATTAATCGTTTGTTTTTAGGTTTTTAGCACTTGGATGTCATTTGGAGGAAATACACGTGACTTGGGCTCATTTGGAGAAGAAACGGACAAGACTACGGACCTACACCAAATCTCTTGAAGAATCGTGCTCACAGAGTGTGGAGACGGCGTCGCAAGCATAAAGCAAAGCCATCGCGATCTTTCTAGTGACGGCTTCAGAGAATTGACGAGGGAGTCAGGACGTAACCGACTTAAATCAGACCTAGAAGATTCTATCTTGTGACGGCGTCAAGACTATAACTGGACGCCGCCGCATCGATTTATCTATATATACAAACCCGAATTTAGGGTTTTAAGTGTGTAACTTTGAAGAGCTTTTGGGAGCCAAACCCTAAGTATTTTGTCAGGTTTTAGGCCGTCTTTAAGGCTTAAAAACCCTATTGTAACTGACCTTAATCCATGTTTTAATCAAGTAAGATTATTTATCTTTAGTCATTCAATATGTCTGTGTTATTTGATTGATCCATGTTCTTGCTTCCTTTATAACATGTTAGGCTAAACCCTCCCTTGTATTTACTTATGATTGCATGAAAGTTAGATTGTAGATCCTTTTACTGTTGCTTCTTGTGATGAATGTACGTGTTAGGCTTTAAAAAATTAGCCATAAGTTATTAAATTGGCATAAACGTCCATGGAAATGCGAGAAGTGTAGAAAGGATACCATCTGGTAACAGTCTTCATACTACCTTACCCCTAATATGGTTGATCCCTCTTAGGATATTTTAATTGCATTTACTATACTCTTAGGGGCCTTGTAATAGTCTTCATACTACCTTACTTGTGCGTTGCCTTAACGAAATATTAAATAGACCTACGGGTCGTGTAATTCGTTCATGACTTAGGAAAAACTTACACAGATCATCACAAGTGTGACTAGGCAACAAGATTAGGAGAAGCAACATAATGAGGAATGCATGACTAAGTAAATACACTATCTTATCATAAAGTTATCACCAGTAGTATAAATTATAATTTAGTTTAATTATTTAGTTAATTGACCAACCTCTCAAACCATTAATTTTATTGCTTTCTATAAAATACAAAAATAATCTCCTTTCAATCCTGTAGGTCTCGGCTAAGCCCTGTTCGAGCATTCCCAACCTATTCCCCTAGAGAACGATAACAACCCCCGAGTCTTGCCTATACTACACTACAACGATTAGGTACACTGCCTAAGGAGTTGTAAAACTTCTTGTTGAAGTCTAACGACAACCACATCAGCATACTCCAACCGTAATTGATGATTTGATAACAAACTCTTTAATACTTGACTCAATATTCAACATTTATGTGAGTATGGAATGCCAGAAGTAAGTCACGATTATACAGAACCACGTAGCTATTGTCTAACTTAAACTGGTGTTTGGTTTTAGATACACCGGAATCCCTTCTTTGATAATGCACATGCCCTTTGTCGTCAAAAAAAGTGTGTGCCGTAAACTTCTTTGGGAATTTTTTGATGCATTTGTCGCCTAGCATACATGCAGCACCCAAATTAACAGATCCGCAAGGTCCATACATCATCATTTCTAAAACAATCTTATATCCTTCTGGGTCAACATTTGGATTAGGTAGTTCTGCTGAAATAAAACGATCAACATCTTCAGGACTTTGTATCTTGCTTGCTGTGTCTACCCAAAGCAAAGTATGGCAATGTGGAAGCCTACGCTTTTGAAATTCAATCGTATACAAGATTGTCCAAAAAAATCAAAGTCAGTAAAGGTTTGCAGCACAGGGTAAATATAATAAATAATTGTAAGAAAATGTATGGTAAAATACCTCTCGTTACAACTCCAAAAGTACGTTGTTTCTTTAAAAAGGCGATCAGAAGTTTGATCTTCTGCTCAAAGACTCTGCAAACAATATATGTTCTGTCAGAAGCGGTAAGTTATGGAAATTGATCCATGTATCTTTTGATTTCTGGCCAGTTTACGTTGCACGTGAATGTAATAAAGAGTTGTGGATTATCAAGTTTTTGGCAAATAGCAAGAGCGTCCAAATAATGAGCATACATGTAGCGCGGTCCTCCTGTGAAAGACATAGGTAGTATTATCTGCCCTCCTACCTCATGACCTTCTTGTTCTCCTCTTGAAATTGCATCATATACCCCTGATAGATAATCACCTCGAATGTCACTCTGCTTTTTTCTAACGAAGTCAAGCCAATTTTGTTCAACACAACAGAAAACACCAACTACATATTGCTGGAAGAGCCATCCTCCTCTGAAAATCAAATTGTATTGATTAATTCGGTGATACAACTGATATGTGTAGTATGCAAGCATCGTGACTCGATTTGCCTTTCTACTGCCATCTGCTGACCTAAGCGTCAGCTCCATATGAAACCCAGATTATCCATAAATGAAGAGTAATGAGACAATCGCGACTTAGCGAGGTTAGTTTAACCGTCAGTGTTAATTTGCCTAGCTTTATGTGTTTGATTTATGTGCGTAAGTCGAGTTGGTGATTTATGTGATATGATATATGTGTTAATATATATGTTTGTGATAGTAGAAATGAATGATTTAGTCATTTCATTTCGTGTGTGATGATGATTTTGGAAGTATAGTGATTTTTATTATTTTATCGTCGGTAAAATTAATAAAGAATGAATCGTTAATTTCGAGTTGAGACTAATTAGTGAATTGAGGTTTTATAACTTATTTATGAGGTAATAAATAAGAATAATATGAAAATAATAATAATAATAATAAGTAGTGTAAGTGTTTCATTTTGAGTTATGTATTTATTTAAGTATTTAAGGTAAATAAATAGTAAATAGTTTTGTATTTTAAAAAAAATATATAAATAATATATGGAGGGGGGGACGAAATTTATAAGTAAAATAATTAAAAAAATAATTATTAAAGGGGTGTTTGTTTTGGATCGGTTTAAAAAGGGGGAAAGAAGCCCAAGTTAGACTGGGATTCTAGTTTAAGTTTTATAAAAATAAATCAGTGTTTTATTTTTATTTTTTTCTCTGTGTCGACACCCTCACCTAAACCCTAGCCCCCATTGTTGATTTTTTAAGCTCTCAAGAAATCAAGGTTTGATCTTTGTTAAAATTAAGTTAGTTTTAATTTTTATAATCTTAATCATCTATATGTTTTAAACATTGTTTAAAAAAATCATGTAACACTTAAATTGATGGTCTAGGGTTCATGTATAATCTGTAAATTAAAGGTTATGATCATCAATAATCGTTTTGGGGTTGATGATTAGCGTATG
>BQNB010148984.1:5661-16228 GCA_026074375.1 Tanacetum coccineum | reverse complement strand
ACTCACCATTTCATCATCTCCCCCATAAACAACTTTATAAACACCTACCATTTACAAAAAAACTTAAATCTAAAAATACAACCCAAAAATCTTCCTCATCATTCTTTTAATCAAGATTTATCACGGGTTGCGATGGCGTGTTGCGATGGTGGTGATGGTTACGTGGTGATGGTGTCTGGTTGCGTGGTGATGGTGGTGAAGGTTGATGGCGGGTTGCGATGGCGTGACGGCTGTTGTTGCAGGTGTAAGTGGTAGATCTGGTGGCGTGGTAGGCGGCTGGTGTTGGTAGTGCAGCTGGTAGCGGCGTGGGTGATGGTGGCTGTGATGTATGAAGGTGGTTGATGTTTGTGTATGAAGGTGATGGTGGTTGATGTTTGGTATTGATATTTGGGAGTGTTTGTATTTGAAGATACATAAATAATGAAGAATGGGTAATCATATTATGTTATTTTTTTCTAAAGGGTTTTTCTAACATCACATGTTAAGGTGGGGACATCTCTGTGTGATTGGCCAGCAGTTATTGTTATTAATTATTATTAGGCGAGGCCTAATAATGATTAATAACAATAACTGTCCCCACCTTAACATGTGCCGCTGCCCCAGGGGCACATGTTAGAAAAACCCTTTTCTAAAATAGGGGTGTGGTAGTGGGATGTGTAAAAAGACATGATTACCTTTGCATGTGCACGGCACATGACTAACTTAACGGTTAAATTGACAGAAAAGTTGGTCAAGAGATTAAACCCGATACAGGTCAAAACCACAGGGAGATGATTCGTTAAAAAAAGTTTCTAGAGACGATTTTCATTAAACCCGACAAACCACATGGACGATTTATGCAATTAACTCTTAAACAAATTTTACCCAGCTATGTTTTCTTAATTTTTGGCCATTTTGGTATAAGGACACCAGTTTGAAGGTTGGGTAGTCTTCCTTGACTTTTATATAGTTTCGTAACCTTTTTGTGGCCTCTCAATATATTAATTCTTTCGTACATACATAGATGAGCCAAGTATTTTTATTATCAGAAAGTAAAACGATGGACTGAATGATTAACACGTAGCAAAATATATCGTTTCAATGATCAGTGATAATAAAATCGCTTTAGCGTGTGGCAACATAGTCACCCACAACAATTTAATCCACATGTACCAATGCATTTTTATTTTATCATTTTTCTATCTGTGTACAAACAGGAAACTCGTCATAATCATATCAAAAGCAATCACCCTAAGCTGGTGTTTGTTTTTTTAGAAATGACTCTTAACAACATCTTAATCTGACTCATTCAGACGTGGTCAGACATTTGAGTCATTAAGATTGTTTTTTATGTCATTCAGAGGCAGAGGCAAGCAGTGTTAAGAGCGTTTGTTTTTTTCTGATCATTATGAGGCAGTAAGGGCATAAACCTCTTACTGAACTAGATGTGGAGGGGTGCCTTAACACATCTTAATGTCTTTTTTTCTTAATTTTTTCTTACTTTTTTTGTTTTTATTTATTTTCTACTTTGTTATGAATTTTTTTTATTTTGATGTTTTTTTTTCTTTCTTGAATTTTTTTCTTGTTTCACGTTTGTCTTTTGTATTAAAGTATTAAATAGAATCATTGTATATGTTTTGTTAGATAAAAAGTGTATAAGATGATATGTGACAATTTATATTTTGTTCAAATTGAAGGGTTCGGTTTCGGACTTATATATCTTAGTTCTAACACGACTCATTTAGTTAATCGTTTTAAAAAGTTCAATTTAAACTATGACACATTTATTTTTGTCAAATCAACATGAGGTTGCACGTTTTTTTACAAATAATTTTAAATTTAAATTGATTATACTATAAAATTTTGTTTTTTATATTCAATAAAGTTTATATCTAATGCGAATGCAATCGTTTTATATTTAAATTATAAAAACTATAGTTTAAAACATCTAGACATTTTTACCAAAACAAACAGTTTTGTTTGATTCAGATTCAGATTTCTCAATCACTTATTGAGATTAAGATGGGAACCACATTCAGACTTTTCTACCGAATATTCAGATTCAAATGTGCAAATCAGATTCAGATTCATAGCCTCTTAACAAACAAACAACACCTAAATCAACTATTAGAGATATTTGTGAAAATAAAAGTATTCGTTTTATTAGGATTTATGAAAACTATGTCAAAGCTCATATCTCAATAGTGAAAATGGTAGTTGCCTATTTTCTTCCCTTTCAAAAAGTAGTTTCTGGATTCATATTTTTACCGTTTTCCTTTTCAACTATATACATGGGGCGCTCTGAAATTCCTAGACTCGCAATAGTATCTAACAAATTCGTTGAAGATAATAATTTATTGCTCACCAGAAGGGTCGTCTTGCTTAGCCCGATATAAAACCCAAAACCTGAAACGCAATGTATCTCATAAGCAGTATGCTTTTACTGAATATATCAATGGCCATTGATAAAGTGTAAAGTATTGAAGTATTACAGCTTATGTACAAATAATATCTGTTTTGTCCATGATTTAATAATTGCAAAGAAATTAGTACGAAAAAACTAATGCAATTCTCAATTTTTAAAACAACGAAGGCTTTCCATTCCTCGTGACGTTGCTATCCGAGCTTTTTTTTTTGAGTAAAAATTGAATACTTTTACTTATAATTGATAGTTTCTATAATTCATTTCATTTGTGCGGGTTGCTCATATGGGTTTTCATGTGGTTGTTTTCTAAAATAGAATATATAATGGTAGAGGAATTAAGGATTGTGCAAGTTTATCTTTGGGATATTGAATCTAGAACTTGCACTCTGTAATCTGTAAATGCAAAAAAAAAATAGCATGGATGACAAAAATAATATCTTAGTCTCTAAGTTTAAATATGTTCAATCATTTAAACGCAGTTCAAATACATGTTGAGTTTTTAATAAAACTATAAACATGTCCATTTTGAGAAGAAAAATAAACTCTTGATATTAATTCATTTGTTAATAGAATCAAACTGAATTCTTAACAATCTGGCTTTTGTGTGCCAAGGATCTTGTTTCTAATGTAAAAAAGTGAACTGGATTTGCTTGTTGGGTTTTATAATTTCTTCACTCTCAATTGATTATATTAAAATCCTATTAAAAAACTCAGAAATACCTTAAACATAAAAAAAGAAAAGACAAACCTATTAGTAAATAAAGACCATGCCTTAAACAAAACTAAAGATGTTGTGATGATCCATTTAGGTGACACTTTCCCACCACCTCAACTATTTCTGTTGCTTTCATCTTCTTCTCATTCGCGCGTAAATAAACAATGGGGTTCATAGCATGTGCAACCTGTGGACCTCCAAACATTATAGACATGAGCTAAGTAAAATATAGAAGAAAGCCCCCAAAAGGTCTCATTTAGAAGCAGTGCAAAGACTGTCTTATGACTTTATTGACTAAGCTTTTATTAAATGAGCAGTTAGAATTGATAAATCGATAAAGAGTTACTCATTTTTCATTGGAGTTTAGTGCATAGGGGAATTAAGTCATTAAGAATTACATTTAAAGCATAAAACTCATCATTAATCATTATAACTCATTGGTAAGCCTAAGTTTAAAGAGGAATGATAGATCCACTCACAACTCACATAAAAACTTCCATATGCACATGTGGCATGTAAGTTGCACCAATCATATTGTATCATTATTTTTTTTTTCACTACCTATGTTTGTTTGACACATATGGGTGTGAAATTTTTATGTGTAAAATGAGTGTGGATATAGCATTTCTCAAATTTAAAAGCTAATAAATGTTGTCAGTTATAAGCAAATGAAGCAATTTTACTTCATCATTAATGGAAGGAAGATTGGTAACTCTTTTTTAGAGTTTCAAGCAAACATTTAATAATCATGAAGTCATTAAGACTCCTCATTAAATTTTAGGACTCAATCTTTTCAGAATTGTGGCAAAAGAAAGGGTTTTTTTGCTAAAACTACGCCACTAAGCAAGAGGTTAGAGTGTATTTAATACACACAAACTTCCAAATATTAACCAAGAAAAGCTATTAAATACACATTAAATGAACACTATATATAAGAGGATGTTCAATTTATTGAATGTGTATTTAATGCATTTTTTTTGTTGTTAATAGAGAAAGTTTGTGTATATTAAATAAACCTTAATACTGTCTCTCCAGTGGCAAGAGTTTAGCAAAACTCAAAGAAAAATTATTCTGAAAAATCAAAAAACATATAGTCATTAATACTCCCCAATAATAGCTAGACCGAATCTTTTATAATATATATATATATATGTATTATATTCTATATTAATATATATATATTATTATATTTATATATACATGTATATCACAGATTGGCGATGGACATAAATGGATGTGAGAAAGCAATGCAACACACTATAAATAGAGATAGAGAGCAAACAATTTGGTTATAGAAAGTTTAACGGATGTAGTATATAAGCAAGGCCTCCATAATAAAATTTACACAATAACTATAAATTAGGGATTGCGGATATTTGATTAAAAAAAAGGTTTTGCTAAACTCTGCCCCTTGGGCATTGTTTATTTTGTCTATAAAAGGAATGTTTTAATTAAATCATGTTTTAATATAGTAATTTACAAGTTCATTTAATATATATTTAATGTATTTTTTTGTTGATTAGGAAGTTTTGTGTTTATTCTTTGTGAGAACTAAAAACTGACCCGACAGACCTGCTAGGAGCCTATATGCATTTTGAATTCCATTACAAATCAATTAAAACAGATCAAGCAAGTCTCAATCAAAGGGTTCCATAAAACTCGAATATACTGCCTAGATATCTTTTACCAGAAAGAGTGGAGTCTATCACAAGAACGTTTAAGTAAATAGTTAAACTAAAACATAGTCATGTGATATAGCCACTGTTATTAGTCATGACGAATCGGATTTCAAATCTTTAAACGCTCATTTGACATAAAGAGCTCTATAAAATGAAAATGGTAAGATCAGTTTGTCATAAGATCACCGTAGTTCACCATCAATATCAAATCGATAAGTTTCTGGTTTTAAACATTTTGGTTATTGTGAGATTTAAACATATTGATGTCATGATCAAATGAATGGTTACTTATAACGTGAATCTCCTCACAAAACCCACCGTTTTTATAAACATTTTAACATTAAAAATTGCTTCTAGTATAGAAGTTCTATACCAAAATGCATGATTGAATGTTCACAAGTTGCATTCTAAAGCCAAAAGGAAGGTGTCAAGTTGCTTACTTTTGTAATTATACATAGAAAATAGTTATTAGTAGTCAAGGAATTAGTGGATGATAGACAATAAGTGTTGCGAGTGGTGCTATTTGGATGGCATGATTAAAGTAATAAGTCTAGTCTTCCCACTCTCAATTTTCTTCAAAGTCTTTTATGTACATTATACATAGAAATCATGTACTATTAGTTGAAAATGTACCATCATATTGTTTCTTCAAGACTATACCTTCAAAAATATCTAATCTAACAACAAATGTTACTATGGCAGGGCCAACGTTTTTAGTGTTTTCCTTTTAAAAACACTTATATACATATTTTAGCAAAACCTTCTCATTTTCACCCATCATGTATGTTTACACCACTGAAATTAAAGGGTCCGCATGACACTATTTTTAATCTTTTTAGAAAGTCCTCATTTTATGTATTGTTTACAAAACCCTCCATATTAGCCTTCCCATCACTCTTTATGTTAGCCTATCCTTAAGATATATAATGTTTGAAATCTCTGTTTCCTTGTTATCTTAATGGTCATACACTAAATAATTTCCTTTCTATAAGTTTCTATTTCTTCACGCGCCACCAGATACATGCAACAGTGGATTTATGCTAAAATGATACTTAGTAAATTCCTTATCTTGATTAAAGTGATTGTCATTGACTTGTTTTGAAAGGATTAAACATATACAAATGAACTCGAACGAAGTCAAAACCATTTAATAAAACACAAAACAAACAATTTAATTACATTAGAAGTATCTGTGCTTTGGTAATTCATATTGATAAGAGTGCTGTTATTTTCTCTACAACTTCAACAGTTTATATGATGGCTCGCGATCGATTTATAAAATGCAGCATTTTTTACTGTTATAATAACTTGATTATAGTATAGAAGTCTGGTACCAAATGCAAGATTGAATGTTTACAAGTTGCATCCGAATAGTAGTTTGTTACATACAAAAGGAAGGTGTCAAGTTGCTTAATTGGTCACGCCTCGCCAATCATGAGGACCGGTGATCCTCTTCGACAACAAACTATCATTCGGAATATAAAAAACCATATCAGTAGTACTTGTGTCCCCAACTACATTAGCTAAAAATAATGGACGAGCCCCGCGGAGACGCGGACATCTAAACTAGTTAACTTAAAATTGAAAGATACAACCGCTCGTTGATGGCTTGGTTCGAGCTGATGTAAATCCCAAGACTTAACAGCGCGCAAACACGACACTATGTTCACAATCATCTACTGTTATCATATATGTGTGTGTTGCCATTCACATTGGTCATTGATTTGTTGTCTACTAATTGTTTTTGTTACTGTCCACTAATTTTATGTATACATATATCCATGATTTCTGAGACTTACGGGTACTTTGACAAGAAAACGGTGTTTGGCGAACATTTTTTTTAAAATAGTGTCTAAGTAGCAATGAGGTTAACGTTTTTATTTTAAACACCACTAATAAAAATGTGTGTAGTTCATTTACACTTTTTTAATAATACGCTTGCAACTACTTTATGCGCATAGATAAGTGTAGGTCTCCATATATCTCAAGTTTCTTAAAAGTCTTTTGTCATTACACAAAAAAAATAGATATTATCAATCAAATTGTCTTAGGTCGTGCTATTTTGTCGTCTTTCTAGCTAATCCTAGTCTTCTGTGTTATCAATCAAAATTACTGTAGGCACTCTTACCCCACATTTACGTGTACGTACGTTAGACATTAAATTTAGAAAATTTCAGCATCTTGAGTTGGAAGTTTGTACTAGAGGATGTTTGTTTCAACAATAAATTATAATTAAGGAATTTATGATAATCCTAGTTATATACTGTTTATACTAAAGTTTTTGTTATTATATTCTATACATTTTATTTGCTAATTTTTTAAAGAGTAAACTGCAAAATACATCCTTATTGTTTCAACTTTCTCACATAATACATCCTTGTCACGCCCAAACTATTGCGTTATAATCCTATCGATTCGGCAACACCGTCTACCCCTGCCAACAACCCATCCTGGGGACGACGATGCCCCCCAATTATTTTTCCGTTATTTCTCACGGGAGGGATGTATTGGTATGTAAAAACCCCATGGAGTATAATTTTGCAAATATATTTTTTTTTATTTTTTAATTTTTTTAATTTTTTTGTTTTTAATTTAATAATAATAATAAAAAAGTATTTTATTTTATACTTCGAAAAAAAAGGATAAAATTTTATAAAAATTTTCGAACTATAAAATTTTATAAATTTTTTCGATGTATAAAATTTTATAAAATTTTTCGAAGAATACTTTTATAAACTTTTTCGAAGTATAAAATTTTTATTTTATAAGAATTTTCAAAAAACATATTTTTTTCGAAGTATAAAATTTTATAAAAATTTTCGAAGAATACTTTTATAAAAATTTTCGAAGTATAAAATTTTTATTTTATTAAAATTTCTAACGAAATATTTTTTTCGAAATTTTATAAAAATTTTCGAAGAATACTTTTATAAAAATTTTCGATGTATAAAATTTTTATTTTATAAAAAAATTTAAAAAAAATATTTTTTCCAAGTATAAATATCTTTTTCGAAGTACAAATTTTTTATAAATTATCTTCGAGTAATATACTTTGAGTAAATGCAATTTTTTATAAAACTTTATAACTTTTTTTTTCTTTTTTTGAAGTAAATGTAATTTTACTCTTTAAACCCACTATTATTATATATGTGAGTTGTTGCCATTCACATTGGTTCATTGATTTTGTTTCTACTAATTGTTTTTTGTTACTTGTCACTAATATATGTTTCCGACTTAGGGAACTTAATAAGAAACGGTGTTTGGCGAACATTTTTTTAAAATTAGTGTCTAATTAAATTTATAATAAGAAACGGTGTTAGACATTAAATTTAGAAAATTTCAACATCTTGAGTTGGAAGTTTGTACTAGAGGATGTTTGTCTCAACAATAAATTTATAATTAAGGAATTTATGATAATCCTAGTTATATATTGTTTATACTAAAGTTTTTGTTATTATATTCTATACATTTTATTAGCTAATTTTTTAAAATTATATATAAAATAGCAACAAACTATCTCACAATATAATTACAACAAATTTATCTCACATATCCTACAACAATTTGGTTGGAGAGCTTCTAAACACAACAAATGGTACCTTTTATTTGCTAATACCAAAATTTTAGTAATTATAATACCTTCAGTTATATTTGTTAATATTAGTTCGTCTAACATATAAAAAGTTTGACTAGCTAGTATATTCTGAATGAAATGTCTTGGTCAATTTGATAAGGAATTTGTGGAAGCCATTCGTTTCACCAGTTGCATGTCACCAACGTTAACATGCAAAACTAAGTATAAAAAGCCAATACTTTTTCTCATCATTTTAAGTAAATTTCCAAAAACGAATTCACCACAAGCAATGAATTTCTCATCATCTTCATCTCTTACTTCTTTTCTCTTTTCCTGTCTCGCGATAACATGTCTTACTTTAGACACCGTCTCTGCTTCCTATGACGGTAATGAGACCGATTATCACGCGTTGTTGTCATTTAAGTCAAAAATCACCCAAGATCTTCTAACCTCGTGGAACCATTCCTTTCATTTCTGTGAATGGAGTGGTGTATCATGTGGAAAGCGGCACAAACGAGTGACTGCTTTACGATTGGGTTCGCTAGGCTTGGAAGGCTCGGTGTCTCCTAATGTAGGAAACCTCAGCTTCCTCTGTGAGCTTTCTCTCAAGAACAACAGCTTTTAAGGAACCATTCCACATGAACTTGGTCGCCTATCTAGGCTACGTCACCTTTATTTTCATAAAAACAAATTCAGTGGAGTCATTCCAACAAACTTGTCTCGTTGTTCTAACCTCGAAAGCCTTTGGCTCTCTCAAAATAATCTAACTGGAAGCATACCCAAGGAGATGAGTTTACTCTCGAAACTTGATGATCTTGTAATTGATAGGAATAAGTTAACAGGTGGAATACCACCTTTCTTGGGTAATATTACATCAATGGTATGGTTCTCTGCTGCCACGAACCTGTTTGGTGGGAGCATTCCTGATATCTTAGGTCTTTGGAAAAGCTTGCTGGAATTTGACTGTGGTGACTGCAACTTAAATGGTTGCATCCCTCATTCCATTTTCAACCTCTCAATCCTAGTTAATTTGTCCTTATCTGGAAATCACCTCACTGGTAGTCTTCCTTCAAAAATTGTCAATCAGCTCCTAGATCTTGAGTTGCTTCAGTTATGGGGTAACGAACTGACCGGTGTTCTTCCACCTTCTATTTCTGATTGATCTAAATTACGAAATCTTGAAATGGCTAACAACAGTTTTAGTGGGAAGTTGACAATCGATTTTTCAAAACTAAGAGATATTAATCAAATTGAAATGAGTTATAACAACTTCCATGGACGCGGAGAAGCTGATGACATGAGGTTTATTAATTATTTGAAAAACTGCACCAGATTAGTACTTTTGAGTCTTTCAAGTTGCAACTTAAAAGGAGTGCTTCCCATATCTATAGGTAATTTTTCTGATCAACTTAGCATTCTAAGTTTACGAGACAATCAATTATTTGGAAGCCTCCCTTCAAGTATAGGTAGTCTAGCTGGCTTGACCACTTTAGTTTTAGGTACTAATCGATTCAAAGGAAAAATCCCCACTACCATTGGTAAACTTCAAAAGCTACAACTTCTTGCTCTGTTTAGCAATCAATTTTCAGGGCTTATCCCTGATGCCATTGGGAACTTATCATTGTTGACTGAACTTTATTTATATTCCAACAAATTAGAAGGCCTTATTCCACCAGGCCTTGGGAATTGTACAGAACTCGACTATTTAGACCTTTCATACAATAGACTCGGCGGAAAAATACCCAAGCAACTTCTTCAAATTCCAGCACTAACTATTTTATTAAATCTTTCTCACAACAACCTGTATGGCTCAGTTCCATCAGAGTTTAAAGACCTCAAGATGTTGAACATTCTCGATTTATCTTACAATAATTTATCAGGCAACATTAGTATCCTTGGTGAGTGCATTAGCCTTACAATGTTAAACCTAAGTGGCAACATATTTCATGGCATAATACCATCTTCATTAAGTTCCTTGAGAGGATTGGGGGTACTCGATATTTCTCAAAATAATTTATTAGGCAAAATACCTCAATTCTTAGACAAATGGAAATTGTTAGAATATTTGAATCTATCCTATAATGACTTTGAAGGTGAACTGCCTATTCTAGGAGTGTTTTGATGGTTTTTATACTTTCATAACAATTATATTAAACCATAACATCAAAGCATAGAATAGCGGAAGCAAATAAAGG
>BQNB010148982.1:0-16228 GCA_026074375.1 Tanacetum coccineum | reverse complement strand
CCAAAAGAGTCTACTTTCCAGAAAATCCAGCCTCAAAGGTTTTTAAGGTCGGGAAGTCATTCAAATAATTTTTATACTATAAGTTATTAAAACAGTAAATACGGGTCAGAATTAGGTCATGTTTGGGAGGGTAAAACCTATACATAAAAATGGAATTAAACTTAGCCCTTCTACAATGGTTAGGTTTCATATGTCTATTGATAATCCCGTGAAAATTAGCCTCTGAAAGCATGTCTAAGTATGGTAGTTAGAGTGATATATTTTGGTGTGCAATCAGATCTGAATTAGGACAATTTTTGAAGTTTGATTTTATTTGAAGTAGTTACACATGTAAGTAATACTTGGGAATCATAAGGTAGTTAATATACTCATAAATGATCATGGGTGATTTTTGGTATAAATTATGAAGGTCATTAAGTAAGGGTTTCGAGTACGTAAACAGACACTAAAATTCTGTAATTATGATTTAATTATAAGTAGCTAGTGTAAAGTGTTAATGAGATGGTTAAGGTTGGGCATGGTGTCGGGGTGACCCATGATAGTTAACTAAACCCTTAGACATCCATCATATGTGTGTTACATGGACTAGAGCTTTTAGCTTGATCGCGTGTAACCGTGTTTATTATTTGTATAGTTGCATGTTGAGATTTGGAAGCTGCGTTTGAGCATTCCGGTGAGTTTCATAGCCCCTCTTTTTTTATGTTTTATTAGGGTAGAAATGATGCAAGTATTTTGGAAATGTTTTTAAGTTGTTGTGATTATGTGATTTTATTTAGTGCATGGTCATTTAAGTGGTTATTATATATTATGTGCTACATGTGGTGAAATTTATGTGTGTTCCAATTGGAAGGTAGCGATGCTACCCATTATATTTATGTGTGTTCCAATTGGAGGGTAGTGCTTCTACCCATTTCTGTGTGTTTCGATCAGAGGGTAACTGGGTTACCCATGACTGTATGATGTGGATCGTGGGCACGTTTCATCCCAGTTGTGGTTGTTTGGTATGATTGCATGTTAGCTTGTATAGTAGCTAGCTTATATGTCCTGCCGTGTTTTATTAATCACAGTAATTGATTTAAAGATTGCATTGTGTGTCTTAAACCTATGACTCTCACCAACAGTTGTGTTGACGTTTTAAGCATCATTTTCAGATGAGCATCATGAGGATGTTAAGACTAAAAGAAATGGCTAGAGAGACCATAGGCTGCATGTGGAGTTGAACCTCCTAGTTTATGTTTTGCATTGATTGGATTATTGAATATTTTGGTTTGAATTGTTTAGATGGATTTTGAAGTTTTGAAATGTCTTGATATTGGTGAGAACCCCCTTTTCTTTAATATAAGACGCCTTTGGTTTTATTGTGTTGTTTTAGGTATTTTCATGACACTTTGTGTTTATGCTTTGTTCATTTAATGCATTTTAGTTCCTCTATATAGACGCCATTGTGTTGTGATGATATTCATTCTCGTTACACCTTATGTTTCTGCCTTGGCAAGGTGTGACAGATTGGTATCAGAGCCTTTGGTTATAGAGAAGTAGGTGGTTGAGCCTAAACTATAACCTAGTGGTCCTTCATGTAAATGCATTTAGGGCTTAAGTGTTTAATTCTATAACTGCTATGCTTCCCCGCTATATTGCATAACTTATAACACACGTCTCAAGCAATTTATCAGAGATAAAGAGCGGTCTAGGCACAAATATAGAAAACTGTTTTTAACCATTATTAATCCAATCAGAACATTGGTTTGTTTATTAGTGCAATGATTACTTATCTCAATGGTCCGCATATTCATTCTTAGGTTAAGTCGGTACTTTTATCCTTAAACCTAGACACGTAGGAATCTTGTTTTTCATAATTAAACGTATCCGCATAAAGCATCCTTATTTTCTAATTATAATTCTTAGGGATTAAAGCAATGGTGATCTTGTCAAACCCTAGCTCATAGAGACTTTACCCACTTACTGCTTAATGGCAATTCATACACTAGTAGTCCACTAACCAAGTCTTTACCAATTAATTAAGAACGTACTCGTTGATCCCTGAGGTCACCTGCCGGTCCAACTAAGCTCACAATCTAAGGGCAAAGATAGGTCTTTATTTGTGATCGTATTGGTCTAGATGTATAAATCACTATATGGAGAGCCATCTCGGCATCTAGATTACTTGGTCCGTATCACTAGATCCAGTTGAATGATATGTCGCATACAAAAGAACGTAAAAAAGTATAAACTGATAAACATAAACAAGCAATCAACGATAAATTAAGCAATCGAGATAAATAAACCAAACATTCAGATCTTCATAATAATGGCTTATACCCGAAGGTATTAGCCTTCAAACGTCATAATCAATACAAAAGTAATAATTTAGCCAAGGTAAACTAACCGGGTTAACGAATGATACCAAAAACTGAACGATTACAAGAGTATAGGAGATTACAAGTTGTTTCCTATGGAATTAATTATGTTGCAAGACCTCTTCTGCTCTTATTCATCTCTGAAAATCGACTTTTATGGTTTAGGTTCGTAAATATGATTTAACACACTTAAAACTCGTTTTTGAATTTTCTATTTATAAGGTCTGGAAAAAGGTCGATATGGCATATCGAATGTCTATGATACGACGTATTAGGGGTTTCTTGGAGTAGGGACCACGTTCGATATCTTCCATGATATTTTATTTCTATAAGTTGGATATGGCGTATTAGTCTTCCCTGGATACGTGTATTGATCTTGTTTCCTTCTGTGGTCTTTTGTGAAGTGCAGGCACTAATACACCGTATCTTCCTTGATGGACACGGCGTATAGAATGTCAAAAAAGTAATCTTCAAATGTCTTCGTTTAAGGTCCAGAATGCGTGCATTTTTGCTAATCTTCACCAAGACACTACTATATTACTGCATTTCACTCAAATACAAACGAATTAAGTAACAATTCTTTGCAATATTTATACAGAAATGGTTTATTTTTTATAGGGGAAATAAAATGATGCTATAAAAATGACGTTATTTGATGTCATCAAATATCCCCCTACTTGAATAGTACTTGTCCTCAGGTAGCCTTTAGAAGTTTATGAAAATGTATCCTTAAGGATTTTTCCGTTAAGCATTTACTTGATCTATTATAAGTACACAACCAAACACCTCACGAAATAGGAAGATGAAAACACTCATATCACTCAACTAATCTATGTGGTAACATGCAACTAATTCGCTTAATTGCTCGGTCATGATGAGTATTCTATCATAGGCTTGGCAAGGATACACATCTCCACCACTCGAGCTAAGGAGTAATGATGTGTCATCGTGTGGTTGTAATTTATGATTTAAGTTTTAAATTAATATTTTGCCGACTTAACCAAAAACAACACTTTAACGGGCAGTGTACCCGGTCGGTGGGAGTTTCGTGGTAAGTAAGGTATCCATCACTAAGAGTGAGAAACACTTTCAATTTATTAATACTTTTGTTTTTCTAATCTAAGTCAGTCTAATCTATGCTAAACCTATGCTAAACCTATGTTAATCCTAAATCTAATGGATATGGCTTTTTAGCCTGAGAGACTGGCACAAGTTTTATGGTGACTAAAACCAATTCAAGACACTAAAACACACGCAAGCAAATTAACAGAAGATAAAAGAGCGGTCTAGCCAAATATAAGAAAACTATATTAACCATTATTAATCCAATCAGAACGTTGGTTTGTTTATTTAGTGCAATGATTACTTATCTTGAGGCGGCATATCATTCTTAAGATTAAGATGGTACTTCTTCCTTAAACCTAGACATAGAATTCTATCACAATTAAACGCATCCGCATAAAGCATCCTTATTTGCTGATTATAATCTATCTTAGGGATTAAAGCAAGGGTGGTCTGTAAACCTTAGCTCATGGAGACTTTACCCACTTACTTTTTAACGGCTCTTTATATGCTAGTAGTCCACTGTCTGAGTTCTTACCAATGGAATAAGAGCGTACTTGTTGATACTAAGGTCACCTTATGGCTCAACTAAGCTCACTAAAACAAAAGCCGAGGATAGTCAATATTTGTGATCGTAGAATTCTAGATATATAAATTGCAATAGGGAGAGCTATCCTGAGACTCTTAGCCTCCCCCAAAACAACGACCGAAGTTGGCAGCACAATAAATATGTAGGAACTAGACCCATTTGAGTGAGAGGTCGCATACTTAAGCACGTAAACAAGTATAAATTGATAAACATAAACAAGCAATTTAACGATAAATTAAGAAATCAAGATAAACAAACCAAGCATTAAGATCTTCATAACAATGGCTAATAACCAAAGGTATTAGCCTTCAAACATCATAATTAATACAAAAGTAATGATTTAGCCAGGTAAACTAACCGAGTTAACGAATGATACCAAAAATCGAATGATTACAAAATAATAAGAAATTACACATTGTCTCCTATGGAATTAATAACGTTTCTTGACCTCTTCTGCTCTTTTTCTGCTCTGAAAATCGACTTTTGTGGTTTAGGTATCGAGAATATGATTTAGCACACTTAAAACTCGTTTTTGAGTTTCTATTTAATAAGGGTCGTAATATGGCGATACGGCGTATCCAAGTCTTTGGAATACAGCGTATCGGTTGATTCTGCCGTATCGGGGTTTCTTGTGTAGAGGATCACGTTGATATCTTCCAGAATATTTATTTCCATATGGCTTTAATATGGATACTGGTTTCTTGTTCCATCATGGTCTTAGGAAGTGCAGGCACGGATACGCCGTATCCCTTTTTTCCCATTGATGGATAGCGGCGTATGAGTTGTCAAACGTAATCTTTCAAAATATCTCATTTAAGCTCCAGAATGCGTCCTTTATTAACTTTCACCAAGTACTCCATAATTACTGCAATTCTTAAATACAAACGATTAAGTAATAATTCTTTGCAATAATTATACAAAATGGTTTAATTACATGGGATAAATGATGCTATAAAATAGACGTTATTTAATGTCATCAAATATCCCCCCACTTGAATCCTACTTGTCCTCAAGTAGCCTTTAGAAGTTTACAAAAATGTATCCCTAAGGATTTTTCCATTTAAGCATTTATTCGATCTATTACAAGTACACAACCAAACACCTCAGGAAATAGGAAGATGAAAACACTCAAATCACTCAACTAATCTATGTGGTAACATGTAACTAATTCGCTTAATTGCTCGGTCGTGACGAGTATTCTATCATAAGCTTGGCAAGGATACACAACTCCACCACTAGAGCTAAGGAGTAACAAGTTTATAAGGGTAAATGGGTTTTTATTTATAAGGCTTAAGGGTTGATCATTATACAATCTTTCACCAAAAGTACCACACCAACAAGGCAGCTAAAGCACACATACATGGCCGTAATGATGGAATAGACATGTGTGTTCGATCACATCCTCATTCGAGTTTAACCAAGGGTTAGGATGAAGAATGATATAGGGTAGGGATCTTCTAACTTTCACCAATAGTAATAAACCAACAAGGCAGCTGAGACATGCATACATGGCCGTAATGACAGAATAGACATGCATGCTTGTACACATCCTCATTCGCGTAAAACCCATGGTTAATGATTAGGAAAGGGAAATAAATTATTTTGTAAATATAAAATACCAATCCCAAATAACTAGTAGTTCTTAAGATATAAGTTGCTAGACACTTTTTTATGACCGTTACCATGATTAAGACACAACTATTTACAAACATCTTGATCATAGATAAAAAAATAACAACCAAAGTTGGCGTTCCCGTAACTGTCAACTTCCCAATCATCCCATATTTTACAAAACAAGTGGCAATATCTACCATTTTATACAAAACTTTACATCGTTGACTTATAAGACGTATCAACGAATAATCGATCCTTCATATAATTCCTTCGGTATAAGCTTTTACGAAATGATTTTCTTCAAACTTTCCTTCTCTTTTTTTGTTAATATTGTTCAAATATTTTTCGATTTTATTACACACTAACTGTTCTCGAAATGTGTAATTTCACCATTTCACGATCCTAATAACTCAGGATAAATCCTTTGATAATTCTATTATTCGTATGACTACCAATAATTGCTTGGTAGAAAAAACATGAGTTTTGACTACTTTAATACATGCCAATTGCAATATGCATAATTGTTTCCAACCGAACAAAGATAGAAATTTAACACAAGACCAGAAAATACATACTTACACTTTAAGCAACTACAACTGAAAATGGACTTAATCTAACAGGGTAAGGCTTAGTTGGTGTAATTCCTAAAGATTGGCTCTACGGGTTGTTCTAGGGGTATCTTACTCTTATATGTAAAAAAGAGAAAAACAAAGGGTTTATACGGGGTAACTAACCAATGTAGTTAGTTAATAAACAACATTATAAGGCTTTTTGGGTGTCATTCCTAAAAAATTACCATTTAACAAGTTACTCCATCTAAATCCATAGTAATCATCACTATGATCTCGAATAGATATACCAACCAAGATCTAAAGTCTAACAACATACCGGCACACACATATTTTATGAATTTAGGTAAAACAATTTGAAACGTATAAAGGTTAAATCCTCACAATATCTAATAAGGGTTGTTGTGTGCGGGTTATGTAACATGTAATTTCACAAAAGTATGCTTGCAAAATTTTTAAATTTGAGTATAATTTAAGCATTTTATGTGAAAAATAGGACAAGTATACATTCTAATTCCCATCCCCCTAAGTGAATTATACAACGTCCTCGTTGTATAGATAAAACATTAAAAACTGGAATTTAAAGGAATTAGAAATAGAAACTCCCCGGATATTTTGCTCGGTAAATTCTCCAAGTTGAATTTATGACAAGGATTGTGTTTTAATGCGTCAAGATCAATTATGGACTACATCGCACACATAGTAATCCAGATGATTGATACTATCACCAACATCAACGATTTCTTTACCCAGAGGTCTTTACACTATAGGAAAAACGATGCATTCTTATCTTGGTACCTACGGTTAATTTCAACTAAACTAAATACTAAATACGGGTTAGTCTGTTAAATACACCATATCATGTGCATGAATACGCCGTATTTCCAGAACTGACAATAATGTTTTAAAGTGCATAAAAATAAAGGACTGATAACGTCCATACATTCAATACGCCATATGGTATGAAGCGGATACACCGTATTGATGTTTGGAAAGACAAACTCGATAAAAATAAATAACAATCCGTTTTCTCACCGGAAGCACTTTTTCTTTCACTAGTCGTTAAGTTAGACTTTTTTCCTTCCTTCTTCTTTTCTACTCGTCTCTGGTTACCATCCATCCTTGTTCATCATGCGAAAGATTTCTTGGTATGCTCGGCATGCATCTTTGCTTGTACTCGTCAAATCATCGTATTCATCTTCTTTAACAGCAACATACTCTTCGTCATCTCCGAACGCATATTTGATCATCTTGAATCTTCTTATATTGCAAACCGACAACTTATGATTATCAAACAATTCCCATTCTCTTTCTTTACGATCACCGTTGGTATTTTCAAAGTCGTCCCAACTTTTCCAACCTTCATAATTCGGTTCAACATCTTCATCGATTAATCCTTCCATGATAGCCTTATTTCTTACAGCTTCTTCTTTCAGCTCGCTATCCTTCAAAGCATCGTACCATTCTAAATATTGGTAACAAGGCGAGTGTTTTCCTACTAATTAAGCTCCTTGTAAGTTTCCTCCCTTTAAAAAATTTTAGAGGGTGGGGGGGGGGGGGGGTGCAATAATCCATCTTCTCTCCAGCTATAGGTAGGCCATTCTGAACATCCAGTTTTATAATTAAAGGGTTTAGAATAATGCACAATTGGAGTAGCTTCAGTCCATACTCCAGTGTCCCTCCATGGTTTTTCGTGCACCTATGGCACGTTTTTGTTCCATTCATAAATCCAATCATCCTTGTATTCATCATAAGTCTTGAATCCTTCAATGTTTTTATTAAGGAGATCAGGATCTATCTTGATACGTTATTGAACGCCTTGAATTTTTCGCACAAAGCGGTTTTCATAATCGAACAGGTTGGTTTCAATTCTAAAGATTTCATTGATTTCTTGTTCATCATCATGATCAGTTTCCTCAAGATCAGAAGTTTCATCGTTCGTTAGCTCAATTTCGTCACTTCCCAATTTCCAATAATCCCACAATGCTCCTTTAGTGAATATATCCATCGTCTTGTAGTTCACAAACTTTGAAGCCAACTAGTTTTCAAACTTGGGATTAGTAGGGTCCCACTTAATTATGGGTGTGTTAATCTTGCCAGTGCGGGAAGGCAGGTAGTATTTTCTAAAAAATTTATCAGTCAAATCGACCAAACTAGTAATTGATCCTTTAATTCCATCAAACCATCTCCATGCATCTCCAACCAATGAGATTGGAAAAACAACAACTCTAAGTTTATCATGATTTACATTTGGTAGATCAATTGGGTCAACAATTTATAGAAAGTATTTGATATGCTCGACCACGACTTCCCCATTAGTACCACTAAAGGCATTTTTGTGTAAATCATCAAGGGATTTTCCTTTAAGCTCATAAGCATTCTTTCCATTAACTGTAATGCTTGTAATCCCTGAATAGTAATCTGCTTGGTCATTAGTCATGATTTTTCTCGTTGTTGATTTTGCATTCTTTGTCTGTTCACTTTTCTTCAATAAATTGCTCTGATATGAACCTATCACAAAGGTAAAAATATCACAGGATTTGTTTTTAAGAAAATAAAAAATCAAGCACGAAATCAAAACGAAAATTCAGCTTCTGTTTCAGATGATCGATATGCCGTATTTAATTGAAGTGAATACGACGTATTAATCTTTTGGGCGAATACTCTGTATTGGACAGAAATTTGGATACGCTGTATCCAATGGAAGTGGATACGCAGTATCGGGTTATCGACCAAAACAGTATATTAGAGAAAACAATTAAATACGCAAATTGAAACACCGAATATACCAGAATTATACACTAATCTAATTACACTAATCCTAAGGGTGAGATCTAATCTAATGTTAAAACCTAAAATATCAAATAAAAATCAAGATTAATTTTCCGACATCCACGACAGCTGCGCTAAAAACTTGATGTGTCGTCGTGTGGTTGTTATTTATGATTCAAGTTTTAAATTTAAATTTTGCCGACTTAACCAAAAACAACACTTTAATGGGCAGTGTACCCGGTCGATGGGAGTTTTGTGGTAAGTAGGTTGTCGATCACTAAGAGCGAGAAACACTTTCAATTTATTAATACTTTGTTTTTTCTAATGTAAGTTAGTCTAATCTATACTAAACCTATGTTAATCCTAAATCTAACGAATAAGGGGGTTTTCAGTTTGAGAGACTGGCACGGGTTTGGTGGTGACTAAAACCAATTCAAGACACTAAAACACACGCAAGCAAATTACCAAAAGATAAAAGAGCAGTCTAGCCAAATATAAGAAAGCTGTATTAACCATTATTAATTCGATCACAACGTTGGTTTATTTATTAAGTGCAATGATTACTTATCTCGAAGCGGCATATCATTTTTAAGATTAAGGCGGTACTTCATCCTTAAACCTAGACACGTAGAATTCTGTCACAATTAAACGCATCCGCATAAAGCATCCTTATTTACTGATTATAATCTATCTTAGGGATTAAAGCAATGATGATCTTGTTAAACACTAGATCGTGGAGACTTTACCCACTTAATGCTTAACGGCTCTTTATATGCTAGTACTCTACTGTCTGAGTCCTTACCAATGGAATAAGAACGTACTCGTTGGTACTAAGGTCACCTTACGGCTCAACTAAGCTCACTAAACTAAAGGGAAAGGATAGGTCAATATTTGTGATCCTATGATTCTAGATATATAAATTGCAATATGGAGAGATATCCCAGACTCTTAGCCTACGCCCAAACAACACCGAAGTTGCAGCGCATTAAATATGTAGGACTAGACCCAGATGAATGATAGGTCACATACTTAAGTACGTAAACAAGTATAAATTGATAAACATAAACAAGAAATCAACGATAAATTAAGCAATCAAGATAAACAAACCAAACATTAAGATCTTCATATATCAAAACCCGAAGTATTAGCCTTCAAACATCATAATTAATACAAAAGTAATGATTTAGCCAAGGTAAACTAACCGAGTTAACGAATGATACCAAAAACTGAACGATTACAAGAGTATAAGAAATTACACGTTGTCTCCTATGGAATTAATAATGTTGCTCGACCTCTTCTGCTCTTTTTCTCCTCTGAAAATCGACTTTTATGGTTTAGTTATCGAGAATATGATTTAGCACACTTAAAACTTATTTTTTGAGTTTTCTATTTATAGGGTCTGGAATATGGTCGATACGACGTATCCAAGGTCTTGGATACGGTGTATCGGAGGGTTTCTTAGAGTAGGGACCACGTTTGATATCTTCCAAAATATTTTATTTCCATATGGCTTAAATACGGCGTATTGGTTCTTGTTTCCTAAATTTCCCCCCACTTGAATCGTACTTGTCCTCAAGTAGCATTTAGAAGTTTACAAAAATGTATCCCTAAGGATATTTTCTGTTAAAGCATTTATTTGATCTATTACAAGTACACAACCAAACACCTCACGAAATAGGAAGATGAAAACACTTAAATCACTCAACTAATCTATGTGGTAACATGTAACTAATTCGCTCAATTGCTCGGTCATGACAAGTATTCTATCATAGGCTTGGCAAGGATACACATCTCCACCACTAGAGCTAAGGAGTAACAAGTTTATAAAGGTAAAATAGGTTTTTATTACAAGGCTTAGGGTTGATCATTCTACAATCTTTCACTAAAAAGTACCACACCAACAAGGCAACTGAAGCACACATACATAGCCGTAATGACAGAATAGACATGTGTGTTCGATCGTATCCTCATTCGAGTTTAACCAAGGGTTAGTTTGAAGAATGATATAGGGTAGGGATCTTCTAACTTTCACCAATAGTAATAAACTAACAAGGTAGCTGAATCATGCATACATAGCCGTAATGATGAAATAGACATGCATGTTCGATCACATCGTTATTCGCATAAAACCCATGGTTAATTATTAGGAAAGGGAAATAAATTGTTGTTAAATAAAAATTACGAAACAAATAGATTAAGTCTAAGATATAAGTTGTTAGACACTTTTTCCCGACCGTTACCATGAAAAAGACATAACTATTTACACACGTCTTGATCATAGATAAAAAACAACAACCTGAGTTGGCGTTCCCGTAACGGTCAACTTCCCTATCATCCCATACTTTACATACTTTTACAAGACAAGTGGCGATATCTACCGCTTTATACAAAACTTTACATCGTTGACTTTTAAGACGTATCAACGAATAATCGATCCTTCATATAATTCCTTTGGTAGAAGCTTTTGCGAAATGATTATCTTTAAACTTTCCTCCTCTTTTTTTGTTGCGATTTTCTAATTTTTTCATATTTTTTTAATACTATACTTCGAAACTCAGTGTAACTTCACGATCATAATAACTCCGGATAATTCCTTTGATAATTCTTCATTCTTCGAGTTACCAATATTGTATGTTGTTAGGTAAATAATACATTAGTTTTGATATTTATACATTTCTATTTGCATGTGCAATTTTCCAACGGGAACACGATAGAAAATTGACACAAGACTCGAGAAATACATACTTTTCTTTAAGCATCTAGCACTAATGTAATGGATTAAGTCTTACAGGTAAGGCTAAGCGGTGTAAGGTGTAACGAAATTGAATAGTTGGTGTAAATCTAAGGATTGGCTCTATCGGTCTTTTCTAGGGTATCTTACTTTAAGATGAGAGTAACAAAAGGGCATATACGGGAATTTTCTAACTAGTGTAGTTAGTTAATAAAATAACATATAAAGGCTTTTTGGGTGTAATCCTAGAAATTTACCAATTTAAACAAGTTACTCCATCTAAATCCATAGTACTTATTATTGTGGTCTCGAATAGATATACCAAGCCAAGTTCTAAAGTCTACAACATCACCGGCACACTCATATTTTGTAGAATTTGGGTAAACATTTAGAAATGGATAAGGTTAAATCCTCACAATATCTAATAAGGGTTGTTGTGTGCAGGTTAAGTATCAAGTAATTTCACAAAAGTATGCTTGAATTTTTTTTAAATTTGAGCATAATTTAAGCATTTTAGTGAAAAAATAGGACAAGCATACATTCTAATTCCCATCCCCCCACTTGAATTATACAACGTCCTCGTTGCATAGATAAAAAATTTAAAACATGAATTAAAAATAATTAGAATGAGAAACTTTCCTGATATTTTGCTTGGTAGATTCTCCAAATTGAGTTTATGAGTAAGATTGTGTTGAACAGCCGTCTTGAGATTTCAAGACTCCAACACTTTCAGATTTCCAGATTGTAGATACTTCACCAACATCGTCTATTTCTTTGGAGCAAGGTCTTGTGCAAAATATAAGAAAAACATGCAAAATCCTATCTCGTGTATCTACGGGTAATTTAATAAGCTATATAAACTGTACAAGAAACCAATACACCGTATCCATAAACTAGAATACGCCGTATCGAGAAACCTATAAAAAGTATCTAAATATGGGTCAGACAGTTGAATATGCTGTATCATGTGCATGAATACGCTGTATTGACAGAACTGAAAATAATGTTTAAAGTGCATAAAAATAAAGGACTGATAACGTCCAGATAGTCAATACGCCGTATGGTATGGAGCGGATACGCCGTATTGATGTCTGGGAAGACAGACTTGATAAAAATAAATAATAATCTGGGTTGTCTCCCGGGAAGCACTTTTCTTTACAGCGAAGTCTTTAAGTTAGACTTTTCTTCAGCTTCCACACTCTTGTAAACACTTTCTTCTCAATTTCGCTCTTGATTTGGATAGCATGCTTGGTTCCGTAACATACTCACGAACTATGGTGTTGAATTTACTGCTAGTCTTGCTTCTATCATTCATAAACAAATCAAAACATCATATCATAATATATACATCAAAAGATAAGCAGTTTTAAGTTTAGGTACATCATGATACGAATAAGTGTATAAAAGATAGAAACAAAAGATGAGAGATAGAGAGATCATGGGTATGGATAATACAGGTCTATAGAAGTGCTAGCCTCGCTAGTCCTCTATCTAGTGCGTCTATCGAAGACAGCTGAGGAACTCCCTTGAAAAGTCCCATCAAACTCCTGATAAGTCTGCCCGTTTGCCTCTATGAGCTGCGTCATACAGCTAATCATCCATGTGGAGAATCTACCTTGTTCGGTCAGTGACCTCTCCACAAGTCCATGTAAACTCCTCACATCCTGATGTAGCCCCTGCATCTCCTCCTTAAGTATCCCTAATCTGTGGGGCATGGTCCTTCCCGCAACTAGGGGTGGTAGTGGCGGAGGTACATGTATGGGTGCTGGAACAGCCTGAGCATCCTCATTAACATCTAGGGCATCCTCAGCACCCCAGGGCAACGGCCGCAGCAACTGACTGCCTCTCCGTGCCCTGAGATACCCAAGCCCAGTCATCTCCTATCTCCATATAGATGTTAAGCTTAACAAGCTCACCCATGTCAATCAACGGTAACTCACGAGTCACAACGAATAATCCTCTCAACCCATCAACACTGACCAGACCAAAGTGATGAGCAAGACTCCCAATAAATTATCCTCCTGATAACCTGGCACCACTCTTCATCCTCTCAGTGTGCCTGAACAAGTAATGTGCTAATAAATACGGGACGTTAGAATAGGTCAGTGGTAGTCACCTTTTCAGGTGCCTGCCCCCTCCCAGAAATGCCTGCCTCCTCCCTGGTAACGACGTCAAAAACTTGATTGTGTCAAATGTGTGGTGTTAATTTTATGATTTCAAGTTTTAAATTTATATTTTTCCGACTTAACCAAAAACAACACTTTAACGGGCAGTGTACCCGGTTGGTGGTAGTTATGTGGTAAGTAGGGTGTCGATCGCTAAGAGCGAGAAACACTTTCAATTTATTAATACTTTAGTTTTTCTAATCAAAGTTAGTCTAATCTATGCAAAACCTATGATAATCCTAAAATCTAATGGATAAGGGGGGTTTTCCACCTGAGAAAGACTGGCACGGGTTTAGCGGTACTAAAAAACAACTTAAACACTAAAACACACACAAGCAAATTAACAGAAGATAAAAGTGCGGTCTAGCCAAATATAGAAAACTGTATTAACCTTTATTAATCCAATCAGAACGTTGTTTGTTTATTTAGTGCATATGATTACTTATCTCGAGCGCATATCATCTTAATATTAAGGCGGTACTTATTCCTTAAACCTATACAGACACGTAAATTCTGTCACACTTAAACACATCCGCATAAAGCATCCTTATTAGCTGTTTATAATCTATCTAGTGATTAAAGCAATGTAATCTTGTTAAACCCTAGCTCAATGGAGACTTTACCCACTTACTGCTTAATAGCAATTTCATACACTAGTAGACCACTAACAAGTCTTTACCATTAATCGAGAACGTACTCGTTGATACCTAAGGTCACTTGTTTTGTCCAACTAAGTCATAAATCAAGGACAAGATAGGTCGTTATTTATGATCCTATTGGTCTAGGATGTTTAAATCAATATATGGAGAGCTATCCCGGCACATCTAGATTACTTGGTCCGTATCACTAGATCCAGTTGAATGATAGGTCGCATACAAAAGCACGTAAACAAGTATATTGATAAACATAAACAAGCATTCAACGATAAATTAAGCAATCGAGATAAACAAACCAAACATTAAAATCTTCATAATAATGGCTAATACCCGAAGGTATTAGCCTTCAAACATCATAATCAATACAAGAGTAATAATTTAGCCAAGGTAAACTAACCGAGTTAACGAATGATACCAAAAACTGAAAGATTACAAGAGTATAAGAGATTACATGTTGTCTCCTATGGAATTAATTGCGTTGCTCTACCTCTTCTGCTCTTCTGCTCCTCTGAAAATCGACTTTTGTGGTTTAGGTATCGAAAATATGATTTTGCACACTTAAAACTCGTTTTTTAGTTTTCTATTTATAAGGTTTGGAAAAAGGTCGATACGGCGTATCAAAAGTCTTCGATACGGCGTATTGGGGATTTCTTGGAGTAGGGACCACGTTTGATATCTTCCAGAATATTTTATTTTCATATGGCTTGAATACGGCGTATTGGTCTTCCTGGATACGACATATTGGATCTTGTTTCCTTCATGGTCTTTGGTGAAGTGTAGGCACAGATACGCCGTATCTTCCTTGATGGATACAACGTATTAGTTGTCAGAACAGTAATCTTCAAATATCTTCGTTTAAGCTCCAGAATGCGTGCCTTTTAGGTAACTTTCACCAAGTACTACATAATTACTGCATTTCTCAAATACAAACAATTAAGTAATAATTCTTTGCAAAAATTATACAAAATGGGTTATTTACATGGGATAAATTATGCTATAAAAGTGACGTTATTTGATGTCATCATGCATGAATTGGTACTTAGTTGCTTAAAGTTTACATTTGCAGTTATTATGGAGTAATTAGTGAAGTTATGCTAAAAGGTACGCATTTTGGAGCTTAAACGAAGAAATATGAAGATTACGGTTCTAACAACCTATACGTCATATTCGTCAAGGAAGATACAACGTATCTATGCTTACACTTCACCAGAAACCACGAAGGATTAAAGAGCAATACGCCGTATCTAGAATACTCTATATGTTGTATCCAAGATCGAGTTTTTGAAGATTCTGGAAGATATTGAACGTGGTCCTTACTCCAAGAAATCCCCAATATGCCGTATTGACCTCAACCAATACGGCATATCGAATATTTTCTAGACACTATAAATACATGACCCTAAATACGAGTTTAAGGTGTGCTTAAACATATTTTCAAAACCCTAACCACATAAGTCAATTTTTAGAAGCCAAGAAGAGCAAAGAAGGTTAAGCAACGCGCTTAATTCCATAGGAAACACCTTGTAATTCTCGTACTCTTAATAATTGTTCAATTTTTGGTATCATTCGTTTAACTCGGTTAGGTTACCTTGGTTGATTCTTTTATTATGTTTGTATTCGATACAATGGTTATTGCTTTCACCTTTTATGAATCACCTTTTTAAAATCAACTTAAGCTTTTCTCAACATTTCATCTCATGGAAACACATTAAT
>BQNB010148981.1:2468-16229 GCA_026074375.1 Tanacetum coccineum | reverse complement strand
TTGAGATCAATGGATGAACCTCCTGACGCTATCATCAAGTGCATCAAAAATATTCAAGTTCGTTTGAATGCCACAGTTCGTAATGTTTGAACAGATAATGGAACTAAATTTGTCAATTAGACTCTTCGTGATTTCTATGAAAATGTTAGCATTTTACATCAAACATCTGTTGCTCGCACTCCTCAATAGAACGGTGTTGTCGAAAGGCAAAACCAAACTCTTGTGGAAGCTGCTCGCACAATGTTGATATGTTCAAGAGCTCATTTGTTTCTATGGGCCAAAGCAATAAGCACAACTCGTTATACCCAAAATCATTCCATGATCTGTCTCTGCTAAAACAAAACTCCTTATGAGCTGATGCACGACAAGAAGCCGGATTTATCGTTTCTTTATGTCTTTGGTTCACTCTGTTATTCGACCAATGATAGTGAGGATTTGGGTAAACTAAATGCAAAGGCCAATATTAGTATTTTTGTTGGTTACGCGCCTGCAAAGAAAGCTTTTAGAATCTATAACAAGAGAACCCAGAAAATTATGGAAACTATTCATGTGACGTTCGATGAGCTGACAACAATGGCTTCTGAATAATTCGATTCAGGACTCAGGCTTCAATTAATGACTCCTACAACATCCAGTTCAAGACTCGTTCCAAACACTATTCCTCAACAACCTTGTAATCCACCAAATAAAGATGATTGGGATTGTTTGTTCCAACCCATGTTCGATGAATACATCAATCCTCCAACTATTGTTGTCTCTCTAGTTCCAACAACTACTGAACCAAGAGCTGTTGATATAGCTGAATCACCTATGTCTACGTCAATTGACCTAGATGCACCATTTACAAGTATTCCATCAACACAAGAACAAGAACATTCTCCAATTATTTCTTAATGTTTTGAAGAATCACTAAAAACACCACATTATCATGATGATCCACTTCATGAATCTTTTCATGAAGACTCGACTTCTCAAGGATCGTCATCGACCTCTTGATATGTGTAAAACACATATCCTTTTTTATTCATATATTCCATACAAGACAAATATTGTGCTAAATGCTTGTATATTGCTTGTTTTGGTCTTGTGATATGTATGTACATTATTAGCAAAAACACAAAAAAACGGCAAAGCCGGACAAACACTGGACACGTGGATACAGAATTGAGTGTGCAAAAGCCAGGAGAATGCTATCATGGTCAACAGTGGTCAACCACAAAAATAACAAAAAAAAAAACCAAAACTTACCAAAACAACCCTCATAGTTTAAAACTAATTTCAAGGGTAGTTTGGGAAATTCATATCATATTATATATTTTATTATTACGTGTGTTGATTTGCTTACAATTAATTTTTTGGCAAACCGATGCCGAAGACTGTGATCAGATTCCTTTCGATGATGTTTGTTGATCGATGAATTGGAAACCTTTCGTTCTTCGAAAGTTACGCTTTTAAGAAAATCAAAAATTAAAAAAATAAAAAGTAAAAAAATATTTTTCTTTTCTTTTTAGTATAAGTAGAAGATTAAAAAAATACAAAAATATTTGCTCTTTCAAATTTTCTAGTTAATTTGTGATTTTAAAAAGTTACAAAGTTGGTAAAAGAACACACAACAAATAATACCTACAATTAGGTATATCCATAAAAAGTTCCTCAAACTCGAATAAAAGATTTAAAAAACTTGCCTTTTTTGCCACTAGCGATATACGCGCACCTTTGAAAGTTAAACAACATTTAGAGACTACCCGTGAAGCTTGTTGATTATTAGGTTTTAAGTTATTCAAGTCTTGTTTATGTCCGTTAAAAAATATGTGCTTAAAAAACTCGAAAAACCAAAAATAATCTTCTTTTTCTTCTTATCCATTTAATTCTTTTCTTAACCCTCTATATTGTTTAATTCTTATGGCGTCACTCAATAATCGTTTGAACCCCCTCTTCTCGATTAAAGAATACTTGTCTTGTAGAGCTTTATACACTAGAAACTGTGGTTGTTCAAAAGAATCTTGAAGACAAGATTTCTTGTTCCTAAACCCCCACAGAATTGAATCAACTTTGTGTGGAACTCAGTTAATGGTACTAAAATGTCGACCTTGTGCTTTTGTGCGAAAACGTTTGAATGAAGGTTGGTATACAATTCATGATAAAAACGAAATCTTAAACACTTCTGAGTCATCCAATGACAACACTAACGTTGTTAGTGCACCTCGAGAGCCATTCGTCTTAAATCAAGACCCCGGTGTAAATTCTTCACAAAGTCCTCCACAAATTAACCACAATTATTGTTACCCGTGTGTGAATCGTAGAATGATATCTTATTGTCCAACGATACTTGCAAGTCTATGTGGGTACGGTGCTCATATTGGTTATAATTGTCCACCAAAAGCTCTGATTATCTCTAATCCAGAACAATTCAATCAAACCATTAATGTGCTCCCACAGACTTTGCCAAGTGTTCATCCGATATGCAATTCTGGAGATGAGAATTCATTCACTTATGATTCCAAACCTAATTCTGTTGATGATTCTCCTAACGTTTTCAACCCACCTCCACAACCTCCTATGTATTCTTGTAAATTTTGCGGGAACGATGCTCGTTATGGTCACTATTGTATACCTCAAGTTTCGTTTATCTATCCAGGACTGTGTTATTACCGATCACAGAACTTTTAATTCCTGCAAGATTTTACATGATTTTCAACAACAAATATATTTTTGTGAAAAATTCGGGGTAACCCCTTCACGAAACTTTTCAATGTCAACCACTGAATGAAGATAATTATAGAAGCAAAATTCTGCAATGATCCTAATTCTTTGGTTATTACCATTTCAAACCGCTGCAAATATACCATCAATTAATCCAACTTAATGCTCAAAATGAGTTACTCAATTATCAAAATAAGCTTGGAGCAAATGACATCCCCAAATGTGTTAAAGGTTGGTCAAATTATGCAAAAGAAGGAAGAAGAAAGGCGAATTGCGAAAGATCAAGTGGCTAAAGATCGATATTGGAAGATTCCCATTTGCTATGATGATGACGACGATTATACCATTGCAATCACACTCATTTTATCAACCAAGGAGGTCGTTGACTCTCTCATAATGAAGGATGAGCATCTTGACACTATTCCAGCAACGGTATCAGACGAAGTAATAAAGTCTAGTGTCGGGAACCTTGTCCAAATCCTAAGTGAGTTCAAGGGTATTTCCGAAGATACGTTGGATAGTGCCCGATTCCTTTCCACTTATTAAAGCATTGAGCAAAATTCTGAGATTTTTTAACCGAATCTAACAATGGATCGGTACATCAATGATACGATTTCTTATGAGAACATCGAGTACTTTGAAGCTTCAACTCTCAATTTAGAGATCGTTAGCTTAGAGGAGGAGAATGAAGATCAAGAAGAGAAAGAGTTTGACTTAGAAGATATTTTTCAAATCCAAGATGTTATTTTTTGTGAGAAATTGTTGAACATTAGTTGTCTTGTTATTAATATTGAATCTTTAAAAGATAACCCTACTCCTGATCATGTGTTCAAGTCTCCTTTTTCATTTCCTATCCCCGTCATGGATAGTGATTCGTTCTTTGAGGAGTTTGATACTTCTCTCTCTTATTCGGATAATTCTTTACCCAAATTTGAGACTTTTAGCGATGATATGGAAGAGACGAGAAGTGGCAGTACCACTACTCATGCTAATAACTCTCTTCCCGAGTATATCATTTCTTTTGAGTTGAGCCTGATCCGGGAAAGGTGTGATTAGCATTGTTATTTCTGATAATTTAAATACCATCTTTTGGAATTTCCCGAGTTTGAATCATTTCACTTTGATCTTTATGTGATCCGTCATTTACTCGTCCTCCTCCACCGAACCACCGATGATAATTCGCTAATAATAGAACTGATGCACCCGTCATAAAACAATTATATTGCTTAATTAAAAAGAAGAGGAATGTTTTGAGACCTAGGGGAGAAGAGATTGATGTTGAAGATAATGATTCCCTATCACATTTGTCCATTCGGAAGCACTTTTCTCACCGTTTCTCACCTAACCCTATGGATTCTCCCTTTACAACTCTCCACCAGGAGTGAGATACCAGTTTTTGAACCCCGACATCTCCACTTAGAGCCGAGGCATCACATCGGATGGAACTTCATAAAGCTTAAATGTTTTCTTTCAAACATTAAATGAAAGCCCGATTGAGATTTTCTCCTTCCATACTTTCACTTTCCCTATGACGAATGAATACGGGATCGAGTCAAGCTATGTGACTCGGTTACCAAAAATAAAGCGCTTCGTGGGAGGCACCCCATGCTTATCCATTTTCTTTCTTATTTTTCTGTTGTGATGTGAGGAGGCTTGTACTCTTCCGATCTTTGTGTTTGTTGTTTGTACTTGTGATTGTTTACAGGATTAACCCAAAATTTTCTAAAGACTCTCGTGTTCGGTGTTTTGTCCCTGTCCATTCGAGCTTCCTAGCCTTTGCTTGCTGTTAGTTTGGGGAAATCCGATATCCTAAAGATTATTATCGACTAACATCTATCTTATAGCACACTCAATAAACGGCTAAAGATTTTTGTGAACTTGCTTCAGCTTGAGATATGCATTTCTTCAACCCTTTTGAGTTCTAGCAGGTGGTTTTTTAAGACTTAGCTAGGAAACATTAGAGACATTGTTTGAATTTCTAGTATATGGTATATATCTTCGATATGATCTTGCCTACTTTTACCCGTTGTTCTCACGTACCCCGTTTTCCCACCAAAATTTTAAAAAATATGAAAATTTTTAAAAAATTTCAAAAATAAAATAAGTGTTTTTGTCACAATTTTGACTTTCCCAGCTGGGCCGAATAAGAGTAAATTTGACCTGATCGAGCGTGTTAGCTCTACTTGTTCTTTAACTTGTAGCTAAGCGTCTCGCGGAATTCACGAAGGACGAAAAATGACAGAGTAATTATGAGATGGATGCTAAACAAGGCAAAAAAAATTTTTTTTTAAAAAAAAATTTAATTGGAAATCTTAAGAGCTCATGTATGTAATAATGAGGCTTTTTCTCCCATAAGCACCTAACCGGATTAATAAACTGCTATTTTATGAGATTAAACTCTATCAACAAATATTTATGTAGATTAAAAGTCAAAAATTTTTAGTCTTATTCAAATTTATACTGAATTTTATCAAAAGAAGATTTCTCTATATAAAGTCAAAAAAAATGCTGAAATGGAAATAAAAAAAATAATAATAAAAAAAAAATAAAAGTTGTGGTCCTGATAAAATTAACTACCATCTGTCGCTCACAACTGATTTGGGAGTCTCCTAAAGAAAGCCCATAGTAAGAATAAAAAAACCGATACAGATAAAAGTAAGTTGGTTGCATCTTGCCGGCGGCCACACCGATGTTGCAGCCTATCTAAAAGTCGAGGGTTACAAATGCATAAATGGATAAATATTAAGTTTGATTTAATAAATAATTTCTTTTTGTTAAATTTAAATATGCTTTTGGAACTTTGACTATTTCTATTTTTTATAAGCAATGTATAATCGGGAAACCTGAGATTTTTTTTAAACTAAGTCCGTAGAGATCCCCGATACTAGTCCTCATGGTGGGGTGTCAAAAGCCTGGTCACAACCGCAAGTTTGGGATGTACCAGACGAAGTCGCTACTGGATGATCACCGCCTACAAACTCATTATTTTCCGGGTGGAACGTTAATTCATAAGTGATTTTGCAAACGTTGATGCAAAGCCGGATTGAAATTCAAATAGCACACTCACTTAATATAATACATGGGGTCGGGAGTGAAAAGTTTCACAAGTTGACAAATATGAGTAGTGTTTAGCATATTTAACTGATATTTTACTTTGATTCATTTTAAGCATGGTTGGATAAGTGAAGAAAGTCAGGGACGATGAAATTAATCCTCTTTGGGGCACTCACATATTCGAAATGCATCTTGTTCTATGATCCCTAACAATTATGGAAATAATGAAAGTCAAAATATTCTAAGTTTATATAAAAAAAATGAAAAAGAGAGTTTTATAAAAAATGAAAATGTGGGGGGGTGATTTATAACTATGTGACTTCTTAACTCTCCTCCATAAAATCTTTGCTCCTATTCAAAGATATAGTTGGGGAAGTTTTGAGTATTGGTTTTTAAAGCATATAAAAATGCGTGAGGATACGCAATTCGCATAGTTTGGGGGAATTTTGATATGTGTGAAAAACACATAACCTTTTTATACAAAAATGTCCCATAAAAGAACAAAATTTTGTGCTTCAAATGCTTGTATATTGCTTGTTATTGTCTATTTGTGATTTGTGTAGTGAACGGATATTGCAAAAATCACAAGAAAACGGTCAAAGCCGGACAAACACGGACACGGGAACGGAATTGAGTGTGCAAAAGCCGGGAGAATGCTATCATGGGTCTCAGAGGTCACCCACCAAAAAGAAATAAAAAAAAACTAAAAACATACCAAAACAAAGCCCTCAAGTTTAAAACTAATTTCAACAAATAGTCCCTAAACGCCTAGACGGTTTTTAACTCTTTAATATATAAAGAGTTAACACCCGTTAACTCTTATGTATAAACCCAAACCCACAACACCCGGCCCAAACCCATTTTATATAAGCCCAAGTCAACGAGTATAAACCCCGGGTCAAAGAAATCAAACGCACCCTTTTATAAAAGAAAATTACGCGGTAAATTTTGTTACCATTGTTCACCATCTTCCTCGTTTTAACCTCACCTCGAATCAAAGGGTAAATGGAAATTAATGACGTAGAAAGACAATTCAAGTGATAAGGTACACCCTGGCAGAGTTATACATCACCAAATGCTCCCATTGGTGGAAACCTAAAAGGGAATGACACGCGGGCAAAGGAGCACAAGTACCCTGACACATGGATTGCCACGCTGGCAATCCGTGTGCTCACTTAATGATCCAAGGGCCAAGATTAGAGATCCAATGAATGAGAAAGAATTACTGGGTAGGGGAGGGGGGGGGGGAAAAAAAATAACAATTTTTATTTATTATATTTTTTGGAAATAAGAACTTCCTAAACAGACTAAGGAGCCTAGAAGCTTCTCCCAGGCAGTATAAATACAAGCAAGGACTCACTAACAAGGAGATATCTAGGAGTAGTTTATAAATTAGCTTATTAAAATTAGCTTTTGTAATTTTCATTTAAAATGTTTTAGCTTAATGTTTGCTTAAATGTAATTTCCTTTTCAGAATTGTACTCAACTCTTTCATTAATAGAATTCGTATTTGCTTTTCTCAAATCACATAAAAATTGTTTAAAAGCCTTTACATGATTTATAAGCTCCTCACAAGCTCATCTTAAGCTCTTTGAGTCTCTAAGCTCAAATTAAGCTCATAATAAGCATTTAATCTACTTAAACTATAAAAATCAGTTAATTACCTTTGCTTATTGGATTTTGAGCTTTTGGAAGATGAGCTAACCATGGAAGAGCTCATAAGAATTTTACTTGGCATTATTCATAATAAGTATCAAGCTTGTAGACTGCTCTAATAGAACTTTTGCTGCCTTTGTTTAGCAAAGGCTCTCAGTAAGTTGTTCCAATAGATTACTGTCTAATTCTAGCTTAAATCTGCTTATTATGCCTTATTAGTTTGTTTATTAGTATTAAACAAACCTGTCTTATTATGCTTATGAATTTGTTGCATATCGTTTCAAATTATAATGCTTAGATCTTAGTTTTCCTATCATAATCTATCACAAACCATTGAAAAACACAAAAAAGTAGCTTAGTTAGAAACTTATTATTCCTGGCATATTTGCTTTTTTATTTGCTTATCAAAGATGTCTAAAGCTACTATGTTATCCTGGTAATTCTAGGATTTAGAGTTTTAAATTTCTATTTAAATGATGTGAATATGCATGCTAAATCTAAATCTAAGTCAAAGAAAAGCCAAGTGTAAAATATTTGGAAACCTACGGGTAAGGTGTTCACTGATGTAGGACTTAAGTGGAAACCAACAGGAAGACTTTTCACTATAGTTGGTAATTCGTGTCCTTTAACTAGGTTCACTCCCAATAAAATAGTGCCTCTTAAGGAAACCACTTATAATTAAGTTGAAACACCAAAACCAGATATTAAAGTCTATAGTAGGAGACCCAAACAAATAAAATTAGTAGGTTCGAGTAAAAAGGTTAAGATTGTAGAATCTTAAATTGCTAACAACTCAAAACCCAATCATTTGTGGGGATCCAATGCTACAGATGTTCCATCTTCTTCTTCTCTTGTCAATGACAGGTTGTCCAGATTGTTCTTTGGTATCTGGACACCAGATGTTCTAAACATATGACAAGGAACCGCTCTCAGCTCATGAACTTCGTTAGTAAATTTCTAAGAACTGTTCAATTCAGAAACGACCAAGTTGCAAAGATAATAGGGTATGGTGACTATCAGCAGGGGAACATAATCATCTTAAGGGTGTACTATGTTGAGGGGCTTGGACATAACTTGTTTTCTGTTGGACAATTTTGTGACGCGGATCTTGAAGTCTCTTTTCGGAAAAAAACTTGGTATATTCGGAATTTAGAAGGTGTTGATCTACTTTCAGGATCCAGAGACACAAATTTGTACACAATTTCTCTTGATGACATGCTAAAGACTTCTCTAATATGTCTTCTATCAAAAGCATCTTAGACTAAGAGTTGGTTATGGCACTGTCGGTTATCGCATCTTGACTTTGGTACTCTTAACAAGCTAGCTAAAGATGGTCTTGCTCGAGGCATTCCAAAACTTAAATTTCAGAAAGATCATTTGTATTCTGCATGTGCATTAGGAAAAAGTAAGAAATTCTCTCATCAACCCAAGGCTGAAGACACTAATCAAGAGAAACTATATCTTTTGCATATGGATCTTTGTGGCCCGATGCGAGTGGAGAGTATTAACGGGAAAATGTATATCTTGGTGATTGTTGACGATTATTCACGATTTACTTGGGTCAGATTTTTGAGATCAAAGGATGAAGCTCCCGACGCTATCATCAAGTGCATCAAAAATATTCAAGTTCATTTGAATGCCACAGTCCGTAATGTTCGAACAAATAATGGAACATAATTTGTCAATCAGACTCTTCGTGATGTCTATGAAAATGTTGGCATTTCGCATCAAACTTCTGTTGCTCGCACTCCTCAACAAAATGACGTTGTCGAAAGGAAAAACCGAACTCTTGTGGAAGCTGCTCGCACAATGTTGATATTTTTAAAAGCTCCTCTGTTTCTATAGGCCGAAGCAATCAACACAGACTGTTATACCCAAAATCATTCCTTGATCCGTCTCTGTTACAACAAAACTCCTTATGAGATGATGCATGACAAGAAGTCGGATTTATCGTTTCTTCATGTCTTTGGTTCACTCTGTTATCCGACTAATGATAGTGAGGATTTGGGTAAACTAAATGCAAAGGCCGATATTGGTATTTTTATTGGATACGCGCCTGCAAAGAAAGCTTTCAGATGCTACAACAGAAGAACCCGGAAAATTATGGAAACAATTCGTATGACGTTCGATGAGCTGACAGTGATGGCTTTTGAACAATTCAGTTCAAGACTCGGGCTTTAATTAATGACTCCTGCAACGACCAGTTCAAGACTCGTTCCAAACCCTATTCCTCAACAACCTTGTATTCCACCAAATAGAGATGATTGGGATTGTTTGTTCCAACCTATGTTCGATGAATACTTCAATCCTCCAACCATTGTTGTTTCTCTAGTTCCAGTAGCTGCTGCACCAAGAGCTGTTGATACAACTAAATCACTAGTGTCTACGTCAATTGACCTAGATGCAACATCAACAAGTATGCCATCAACACAAGAACAAGAACATTCTCCAATTATTTCTCAAGGTTTTGAAGAATCACAAAAAATGCCACATTTTCATGTTGATCCACTTCATGAATCTCTTCATGAAGACTCCACTTCTCATGTATCGTCATCGAATGTGAGACCATCCCACACTCCATTTGAACACCTTGGTAGATGGACTAAGGATCATCCAATAGCAAACGTGATCGGTGATTCTTCTTATTTTGTCTCCACTAGAAAGTAATTCGAAACTGACGCCATGTGGTGTTATTTTGATGCCTTCCTAACTTTAGTCGAACCAAAGAACTTCAAATAAGCAATGACCAAACTATTATGGATCGATGCAATGCAAGAATAAATTCATAAATTTAAAAGGCTACAAGTTTAGGAATTGGTGCCGTGTCCAGACAAAGTCATGTTGATCAAACTAAAATGGATTTACAAGGTCAAGACAGATGAATTTGGCAGGGTACTAAAGAATAAGGCAAGACTAGTTGCTCAGGGAATCAGGCAAGAGGAGGGTATTGATTTCGAGGAATCATTTACACCGGTTGCAAGAATATAGGCCATCCGTATCTTCGTAGCTAATGCATCCAACAAGAATATGACGATCTTCCAAATGAACGTCAAGACGGCTTTCTTAAATGGTGAGCTCAAAGAAGAGGTCTACGTTTCTCAACCAGAAGGATTTGTTGATCAGGACAACCCATCGCATGTGTACAAGCTTAAAAAGACCCTTTACGGTCTCAAACAAGCACCACATGCATGGTACGACATGCTGTCAAGTTTCCTCATTTCATAACATTTCTCCAAAGGTGTAGTTGATCCGACGCACTTCACACGGAAAGCAGGAAATGACTTATTACTGGTACAATTTTATGATGACCACTAAGTTCAAGATGTTGATGATGGGGCAGATGTCATTCTTTTTAGGATTACAAATTTCTCAAAGTCCTAGAGGCATCTTCTTAAACCAATCAAAATATACTTCTGATATTATTAAAAAATATGGTTTGCTAACTAGTAATTCTGTAGACACACCTATGGTGGAAAAGAATAAACTGGATAAAGATCTATAGGGGACACCAGTTGATGCTACACTTTACCGTGGCATGATTGGGTCCCTAATGTATCTGACATCCAGTAGACCCGACCTTAATTATGCAGTCTGCTTATGTGCCCAGTATCAGGCAAAGCCTACCGAAAAGCACTTAAATGCGGTTAAACGGATCTTTCGATACCTAAAGGGAACCATTAACATGGGTCTCTGGCATTTGAAGGATACCAGTATGTCTCTAACAACATATGCAGATGCAAATCACGCGGGGTGTCAGGACACTAGACGCAGTACATCAGGAAGTTCTCAATTCTTGTATATAGAGGCTGAATATATTTCCTTATCTGGGTGTTGTTCTCAAATCCTATAGATGCGATCACAGCTAACAGATTATGACTTTCAATTCAATAAGATTCCTCTGTACTGCGACAACAAAAGTGCAACTGTTCTATGCTGCAACAACGTTTAACACTCAAGAGCAAAGCATTTCGATGTACGTTACCTTTTTACAAAGAAGCAGGTGGAGAAAGGAATAGTGGAACTCTACTTTGTTCGGACGGAATATCAACTGGCTGACATCTTCACCAAACCCTTCCCACGAGAAAAGCTCGGTATGAGAAGCATGTCTCCGGAAACGTTAAAACGTCTGTCAGAGGCAGAGGACGAGTAATGGTGGTATCTCGTGATATATCCTATGTATTATATGTATATAAGAAAATATAAAAACCAAAAAGATTTTTCATTTTATATAAATTTTTCAAAAAAGAAAATAAAAAAATAAAACAATCAGAAGAAAAAAAAGGTTTTCATGACATGTTTTCTAGCATCAATAATATATACGACTTTAGAAATGTCATTCAATAATGCCACAAAGCTGTAAATAAAGTTCGAATAGAAAATATGTCATATGGCTTGTTATTATTTCAGATAACAACCCGGTCATAATCTTCAAGGCAAGTATTTCAAAATGAAAACTTTGCCTCACAACGGAAAATTTTCTTTTCTCGGGAATGAATTACTTCATATTCATTCATAGGCTTGTGTTTACTTTGCAACACAACCCGTGCTTCCATTATACAAATTAGTGTACGTGACAGTACATTTATTTGTCAAAATAAGAGAAATCTTATTTAATGGTGTAGAATCTTCAAAAATAAAATAATCATCTCAGTATTTCATAAGAAAATGAGTTTTCAAGGCATTTGACCACTCAAACAACGACTATAGCTCTTTGAATAGAAAACGGGTCATTGTTTGAGGGGGAGAAAATGTCAAACTTCTTCTTCAAAAGTCATCACGGAACAAAAGGAAAAAGGTTTTTAAACAATAACGGTATAATATTTTTGTAATGTTAATTGATTTTAACTTATGTGTGCATTATATGCTATGTGTTTATGCATTTAGGGTTTTAATAACAAAATTAAAGGCTTAGTCTTAGCTTTTAATACTTTAGGGACTAAATGTGTTAAAAGTGAAACTAGTTTAACCCTTAAGAAATGTTATTAATAAAAATAAAAAGGAGTTAAGAGTTCAGTGGGCATTTGTGTCAAAAGGTAAAACTTTAAAACAACAAACACCCCCTTCCCTTGTTCGTCACTCATACAAACCAAACACCCCTATTTTTCCCTCCCTCTCATTTCAAATCATCACCTACTAGTTCATCATCAAAACGTGAATCTCAAGCTTTAAGGTAAACTAAAAAAGTGTTCCTTTCCATCTAAACAGCTTATCTGCAAAAGGAATTAGGGTATATCTTGAATTTTTGCCCGTTATCCCTAGATAATTGATTTAGGGTTTGTGTAAATCAAAAGTGGACCAAATCCCAAATTGATTGAGGGGTTTTGATGGGTTGCGGTTATAGAACACTCGATTGTAACAGTTCTTGATAAAAATAACACATACCTGTGTTTTGATTGATTCTTGTGCGTGAAAATTTGAGCTTTTGGGAAAGACTTGAAAAAGTTTGTAGGTTTGTGATTAGGTAGTGTTATTATACATTCTTGAATGCATTTGTGTGAGTAAATCCATATCTTGTATGAAAATTTTGTGTGCTTGAGTGAAAAGTGTATAAATCTACTCGTTTTTGCTCTCTAAGTAAATTTTTGTGGATAATTCATGTTATATCTGTTAGGAGATGTTTAAATATGCTTGGTTCATGTCTATGTGTGGTGTAAGTGCCAAAAATTTGAAGTTTGTAAAAATCAAAATTTATATGGGGCGATTTATACGTAACTGTCTATAGGCGGCGATTTATACGTTGCCTATAGGAGGCGATTTATACATCCCCTTTACACGACGATTTATACATGTCCCTTAGGCGGCGATTTAAACACATTTTCAGACGACGATTTATACACAATTCTAGGCGGTGATTTATACCAATTTTAAGCGGTGATTTATACACCTGTCTAGGCGGCGATTTATACATAGGTTATTAAAATTGGTTTTTTCTAAATTGTTTTCATTTGATAACTCATTTTAGAATAATCCGTCTTTATATCATATGTTAGTTGCTAAATTGACTGTGTTTGACCAATTGTTAGCTTGTTGACCTTAAGTTGACTTTCTGATTAGTGTCCTTCGTCCTGTAATTTGTTAGAATGCCTGATAAAATGTGATAAATCTACCTAGTAAATGTTTGTAAATTGCTTCTTGATGTGTTGTCGTGTAGGGTCAATTATTTGATTATCAAGTTTTAAATTTATATTTAGGCGACAAACCTAAAACAACACTTTAACGAGCAATGTACCCGGTCAAGATGGAGTTCGCGGTAAGTAGGGTGTCGAACACTAAGAGTAGAACATTAATCCTATATTCTATCAGTATTTTAATTAGTTTATTTACTGGTTGAACCTATGCTATGTACGT
>BQNB010148980.1:1951-14474 GCA_026074375.1 Tanacetum coccineum | reverse complement strand
CCAGAAAGGGAGGTGGAAGGTGTTATAACACCATTTTGGACCACTTGAAACTGAGCTGGGTTAGAGGCACTGGGCTGAGCATCTGCAGTGCTTAACATGAACAGTGAAAAGGGGGAAAAAACGATGTCGTTTTACTTCTCAAATGTGTAGGATAAGAATTGTTTTTGTATGCTTAATATATGAATATTTCATGATTTATATATATGTTTGTTTTATAATCATTGCATATTTTTTTGTTTTTTGTTGTGGAAGACCAAGTTGACCACGTCCCGGCGGTCCAACCGGTTAAACCGGTAACCCGGTGACTCGACCGGGTCGATTCAAAACCCGGTTTTCAAAACATTGTTTTTGTTCCATTTATGGTAATATGGTTAGAAGGAGCGAGAGCGGAGCCACGGACAAATATGTCCTCAAAAAAGCAATTAGTAATAAACAAGCAAGATTAACCGCGCGTTGCTGCGGGCGTTAATTTTTCGCGCGTTGTTGTTGGGCATTAATTTTTTTTTTAATTTTTTCGGTCTCATGTTTAATAGTTTGTTTTTATTCTTATATAAAATGACAATCACGCGTTTTTTTTTTCCCAGGCCGATAGAAAGTCGTAAATAGTTAAAGATGAGAGTACTTCCTGTAAAAAAAAAAATTCTTATTTTTGGCCAAAAAAAAGGAGAGGGATAATAAAGTTTTTTTTTTGCCGATGAACAGTAACCGAGCCCATTGGGTCGGGGTACTGTAGCACTGTTCTTTTTTTTCCTTTAATTTTGTGCGAGTTTATTTTGTCGGTCTTATATTTAATAGTGCGGGTTTACTTTTTCAGTATAGTCAATTCGGAAATGTTACCGCGGGTATTTTTTTATAATTGGGCCGACCCAAATTTTTGGGCCCGTTTAAGTCAATTCGGAAATGTTACCGCGGATATTTTTTTATCTGAATGCGTCGGTACTTTTGAAACATTTTTTGCCTCCCTATTTTGTGCCAACAAATTAAAAAAAAAAATTAATTGGGTCGGCCCAAATTTTTGGACCTGTTTAAGTCAATTAGGAAATGGGTGTAAAAACTGTGTCGTTTTGATTGTGAAATGTGTAAGAGTATAATATCATGTTGAATACGGAACACATTTCAACCCCAAATTATATCTGTAACTTAAAAAAAGATTATGCTCACTCTAAATATATATAAAATCAATTTACTCACAATTATACATTAGAAGTATATCTGAATTACGTTAATTTGCAAAAAAATTCAAGATCTAATCAAGTAAGGAAAATTGAAACGATAATAGATAAGCATTTTCGTCGCAACACGCGGATTCAACTTGCTCATTAGTTTATATTCTTAGATTCCAAGTTAACTAAGGAGATGCTTCGGGAGCTTTGATTTGTTTGAAGCTTTTGTTATGATCAAGGAAGTTTGACGGAGGAAAACCCGAGCCCAGTGGGCCGGGTACTGTTCATTTCACTGTTCCAAGCCGCAAAAACGGCGGCGTTTTACTTCTCTAATGTGTATTAGTATAATAAATTGTTTTCCTTTGTATCGGTTATTGGTGAACAATATATTATATAAATCGTTCAAAAAATGCGTTCCAAAATATAGCCGGGGGTTTACCGGAAGCAGTTTCTTTACCTTCGAGTTTACTTAAAGATAGGGGTATGATTTGTCTACATTCTACTTCCTCCATACTCTGTTTATGCGCAAGGGCAGACCCAGAATTTTCAAGAGGGTGTTGCACAATATTTTTTTTCATCTGTATCAAAATTTTTATTCAAACGCTATATAAATAGTAAAAATGAAAAACTAGTCAATAAAGTACATTGTCTCTAACTATTGACCTCTTCAACGTTTCGAGCCATGAAAGCGCTTCACCACGTCTTCATTTGTAACATTTGCAAATAATTCTTTTTCTATATAAAAAATTAAAGCATCACTCAGATAATTTTCACCCATTCTATAAGAAACATTTTAAATAAAAATAAGCAAATAATCATACTATTAACGTAAGGAAGCAGTTACACTTTTATTAAAAAAAATTCAGATTATAATAAATATAATTAACAGTAAATGAATAACAGAAAAATAAATACAGCCACTATTATAAACAAGAATGAAATAAAACAATAAAATAACAAAAAAACTTATTAGATCGCCAGCAAGGAAACACTAGCACGTGTTTGACACGCTTAACATTAACATTAACAAACTGCCTGAAATATCACATCACATTTTCAAATGTGTACTTCATATGTTAGAAATCAATAATACTTATTGATTTGATGTGTGTTAAACCTATGAAATTGGGCCTCTATTTATACACAATAGAGTGCTCCAAAGTTTACTCATCCCACCAATGTGGGATAGGTAAATAAACATAAAATGTGTACCATAAAAAATTATTACACTAACTAATTTTTCATCATAAAAAGCGAAAGTAGCGAATAATTTTTTTGGGGTTTCACATATCAAGAAACGACGATTTTCGAAAAAAATTTACACTTCGTGACCGAAAATAGGGTGTAGCCCGTACCACACCCGGCATCAATGTGGGTCCGCCCCTCCTTATGCGAGATTAGGTATCTTTGTTGTTGTTCTACTGTTTCAGAAAATACGTTCCAAATAACCCTTGTGTAGCTGTGACACGATAATGAGTAATTTATTGACTAGATGGGTAAAGAGTCTTTGCTTGACTGGTGTAGGGTTTATTCAAAAGCAGGCAGGCAAAGAATGTGTGTCAAAATAGAACACATGCAATAATAACACCTTCCACTCGGATTCCTCCATATATAAACATGATTAATTTGACATCATAGCACTCGTACACCAACACCACACTACGTCCCCCATGACGCCAACAAGATCAACATATTCTCCTGACCTTGGTCTTTTTAACTTTCATGCTTTTTAACTTTTATGCTACACCATCACTTTCCACACACTTTCAAGTTTCAACTTTACCTATCAAATTTACACTTTTACACCTACTAATCTGTTCACATTATTTTTATTGTGTACGTTTTCATTTTGGAATGTCTCATATTAATTGTTCATTTCTAAAAATAAATAGAGAATTTTGTTTGAGTTTATCATATTATCTTTCCTTTAAGGTATTACTTCTATTACAAACATCAAATAAGTTCTAAATTAATTACTCCCTCTCCCCGTCAATAGGGGATAATAAATTTAAAGCGGATAAATAGTTAAGAGTAAAACTGTTATTATACAAAAATTAAAAAAGTAAAAATTGTAATGATTTTTTTCTTAAACTTTGCATTTTTTGTCGATGGACAATACGTTTAAGACGGAAGAAGTATCTTTCTAGGCGAGGACAAAAATGCAAATGCATAGCATCACATGGTTAATAAGTTACGATTGCGTAGAGTGCCACTACTTGATTACTGCTGCAAATAGACAAACTAAAAAAATATATTAAAAAAGTTTTGTAATTTAATGGTACTACTTCTTCTGCAAAAAAAAAATAGACATGTAAAATAAATTTGTGAAGTAAATAGTGAAACAATAAGTTGTCTTTCAAAAAAGAAAATAACACAAAAAAGAGTCGAGATATAGAATTTTAGGTTTGTGCAAATTATGCAAATTAGTGTAGCAATTATGTGTGAACAATTACTGTAGCAATTGTGTGAAAAAAAATACTGTCCACTCAATTAAAAAACCAATTTATGCAATTTACTGTAACAATTGTGTGTGAAAAAAATTAAGACATAGGGGTAATTTCATATTTCCTTAAGAAAAACATCAAAATTCCATATTTCCTTAAATATGCATCAAAATTATTGTACATTATGCATTGTTCACTTATAACTTGAGTAAATATGGCATTTTGAGGTTTAGATTGAGTAAATATGAAATTATCCCTAAGACAAATGTAATAGAGTTATAATAACATCTCTTAGTTGAAACTTATACGTAAGGAATATGGAGTAAGGACATGTAGTAATTTTATAGTTTTTAGCCTATTTTTATTTATATATAACGAGGTTGTGTAAGCGTTTTTTATCCGCTTACACAAGGAATCATAGGATATATTGTACACTTAAAATCACACTAACATATCTTCTTTATGAATTATGTGCTACACGTCACTCTATTACCATATTTAGCAGAGATTACTATATTTAAAGTTAGGAAACCGGATTTATGTTTAAGGGGGAGTTGAATTTTACCTCATCCGTCTTAAATTAATAGTTTACGTTTCTTTTTTAGGATGTCCCAATTTAATTGTCCACTATTAAAAATAAATATAGAAATTTGATCAAGTTTACTATATTACCCTTGTATGAAAGTATTATTACAAACTTTAAATAAGACTAATTAATTAGTTAAGGGTAAAACTGTCAATCTGCTAAAAAGTAAGAAAGAGACAACAGTAATAAATGTATTTTTCTTAAAAAATTTGTTTTTTATCGTGGGACAATAATTTTGGGACGGAATGAGTAACTGTTTTAGACTAAAAGTGAAAAGTAACTTAACTTTTAAGTGAAGCTTTATTTATATTTAATGGAGATTACTATTCACTCAATTATTTATGTTTGAGAAGGAGTTAAATTTTAAGTGTTTTAGACTAAAAATGATAAGTGACTTAACTTTGAGAAAGGGTTTTAAATTATACTTTGTGGGACTAAAAGTTTTATTAGTAATTATACTTTTCTCATTTTAAAAGTTTTATAGTTCAAGGTGAGGTTGGCTGTTATGTTGGCGTCTTGCCACCAGCCAAACCTTACGGCGTCACAATCATCCCCCATCTTGGTAGTTAATACTTCGCATTGTCAGGACCGGCTCATGCTGTGGATTTTTTTATTTTTATTTTGTATCTGTGTTTTAGTGAGTTATATGTTGGACAAAGGGTGTCTCATGACACCAAAATTATGAGGAAAAGGTGTTTTGTATAGTGTGATAGATTCTGGTTTTATAGAAAAAAATGTTGAAGTGACACAAATTTTCTTACGACACTACTCCTAGGACACCAACTGTACCTTATGCTTTTAAGTATCATCATTCACTTTTTTAAAGATAAACTTGTAGTGGCCACGTCAACCTCTTGAAAAATGAGAGTTTTACTTGGTTTGAATCTACGTGACGATGAATTTAAACCCCGTTGATTAGTCGGCTAAAAAAATATAATGGTTAAAAAACTAAACTTTAAAATCTAGAAACCTAGGAGGTTTCAAACATCCGAGATATGGGGTAAGCCACGTACAAAGTATTTAATTGAGTGTATATTTGTTTATAACATGGAAATAAAGAAGTCCATTAGCAAATTTGTTCATCTAGGAAGTGTGCAAGTCAAAGGCGTGAGATGGAAATTAATGACTTCCATTTTTTTTCCCAACGAATGTTAAACTAGTCAATATTTTATGCTAACAAATGGCTACTTTATTTGAATGAGTGTAGTAATTTTCTTTTAAATATTTAGAAGGATCATCAAGAAAATCCTGTTGAAAAGTCTTGGCATTTACTAAAATTTCGAATAGGGTCAAGTGACTTTATTAGCTTCCGTCCCCGTTATGTCCAATGAGATATGAGTAAACTAATTTTCTACAAGTCAATGAACTGTTTCATTTCGAGGGTTGGAATGTTCAAACGAGCCCTTCTACCTATCCGAAAATGTTTCATCTTTTAATACATGTTCTTACCTAATAGTTAAGATGTGTTATATTGAGTCGATTTATTTTGAGGACCACTTTTTCCTCACATACTGAGGGATAAATCTGGACCGTTGATTACATAAGATTTGATCAAATGATAAAAAACACGAAAGGACCAATATTGCCAAATTTTAAAACACGATGGAGGGACTAAAAATATAAATATGTAAACCAACCCAGCTACCCTCATTTTCAGTCATAAAAAACACACACATCACACACGATCTCTCTCTACACATCAAACCTTAACAAAAAATAAAAAATCTACACAAATTAACCGTGAAAATCACGAAATAAACACAAAAATGAAACAAAGAACTAGTAAATCAATCGATCATGCAAAAAAAACGGTTCAAAACGAACCGATTTATAATGCCGATGGTACGCTTATACAGATCCATTACTTTGTTATTATTTAACAATTTTTTGTGATATTCTTCTTATTTCTGAATTTTATTTATGCTATTATGATATTTGTGAATATTTTTATGATTTTATTCATTCTAGTTGCTTATGTGCTTATATGATTTCAGAAAAATTAAAAAGCTCATTTTTAGAGCCTATATACTTGAGATTATTGGCTTAAGCCAATAATGTTAATAACTCCAAATAATGAGCTAATCGGCTTTTCCAAAATTGGATAAGCTCATAAGCCGGCTAAATAAGCTCATCCAAACGTCGCGTAAGTGGTCATTTTCGATGTGTATACCAATCTAGATTTGAACTTTTCTAATATTAATCTTGAAGTTATTTAGTGTTAAAAAACGTAAGAAAGTATATATAATGGAGAAATAGGATTAGGTATTGAAAGAGAAGATTGAGAGTCCCGCTAGTTTTCTCATCTCTGCAAATCAACACAACCATTGTTGCAGAAACAAGCCTAGTAATCAGTGATTAGAAGCTAATCGGCCTTATACCTTGTTTACTTTTGTACTGATCGCTATGAGCTAGCTATTCAATTATGTTTTGCCTTGAGTTGGTTACTAACTAGAATAACTAACTGTTTCATTTACTAGTTTAGATAGTAAAATTGGTTATTGTTTAAGATCACGAGGATCATTAGGTTTAGGTTTAGGTTTTCTAGCATTTTATCACTAGTAATTGACTCTCGTTTTTTGAGAGCGTCTAGAATGTATTGCTTGTTTGGCAACGAGGCTCTTATTTTTTTTAAACGCTATTAAAATGAGCGTTTAGATTTTAGTGTTTGTGATTATAGTGTTTGTGGAGAGTTAGTTAAAAACTAGAATAACTATTTACACAAATAATGTAAGTGAGAACTAGTTATACGTAATGAAAGGATCAGTCATAAAAATACAAGCTTTTGATATTCTCGAAAACACATATTTGCCATGAGACTATGACCATCTTTACACATTTCTTGCCACTTATGTTGGTTTATTGTGATAACCCCTATATGACTTACTGGAAGGGTCACATTTTTAGTCCAAGTCCCCCTTTCATGACATGTATGCATCAGTGTATGTGTTTAACTAAATGCATCCCACAGAAAGACATGGATTAATATCTGGTTATGTGCAGTTTTTTTATTTCTGTGGATTTATCTCATGATAATAATAATAGGATATTGAAAAAGAATTTGAACTTCCTTATCACTGATGAATTTAACATGATAATGCTTTTCTTGTGGTCATAAGTAACTAGTTCAACTATATGTATCATGCTAATTAAAGTTTTTTTCTTGATAGCAACATGATGGTGTTTATATTGCAACTCATATACATGTGGAGGATGACGGGCCTAAGAGGAGGTTAGAAACTATGCAAATTAAACATATCTTCTTCACATTCATAATTCAACTCTTCAACACAACAAATAATTTAAAAAAAGATGCGCTTGTGTCTGATGTGTGTCAAGTTGTACTAGTTTCTGATTCAATATATGTAAATCTGTTGGTGGTGTGATTTAGCTTACTACACATAGAGATAAAAGACAGACACGGATTGCTTATAAAAGTATTGAAGATAATATACAATGCAAGTATTACCGTAGAATCAGCTGAAGCTGATACTCAACTATTCAAGTATGCTTTTCATCTTCACGTAGACACTGCATCATCCATCATAAAAAGTGCTCATATCGTGTTTTGCTTGACTTTACCATCGTAATCTTTTGTTATGAATTATCATGATATAGGGCTTGGTTACGAAAGAAATATTCCATGTTAGCTACAGGGGGAAGCTTAAGATGACTCTATGTCTCAGGTAAAAATAAATTCTAATTAATGGTAACAAAGTGGGTTCAAAAGGGTTCGGATCAAAACCCCAGTATAACAGTATTATTTTTTTGGGTACTTTTTGAACACCTTCAATGATTAAATAATGCTATTCCACCAAGTCTCTACTTTTTGTAGAAAAAAAATATGGGTTAGAAGGTTGTTTTTTCTTTTTTCTTTTTTCAATCAAAAGAACACTTCAGGATAATTTTGACCCATTAGAGATAAAACAAGGAAGAATGATATTGTTTTTCTTAATTAATTTATCACGGTTAATCAGTTTACGTAACTTTAGTAACTAGTTGCCCTTTCATAACAATTGGATATACGGCATCCTAATTATGTAAGCTTTATAATCGCTTGTGATATTACATAAAACCAAACAAGTAAGCCTTTAATATCACCGAAGATATTGTATTTGACGAATAGCAACCATTCGGTAACATAATCTTGTTTAAAAGTTTTACACTTAAAAAATGCTGTTGTCACAATGCGTAAAAACCCGTGACACCCTCGTTATCAACATGTCCTTCTATTTAATCACTTGTGAAATTTATATAACATAGTTAATGTCTAATCATCACTCACTTCATCTACTTGTGAATATTTCAAGACTTTTTCGTCCCCGCTTATAATCCCGACGTTTTTCCTACGCTTTTGTGCGTTTTCGTCTGTTTTCACACGTTATCGTCCGTTTTTTTTTGCGCGTTTTTACATACGTTATTTTTTAGACGTATCCTCGCCATTTTCTAACGTCTGCACGATTTCCCTACGTATTCATATACTACCGTTTTTTTTTTTTTTTTATTTGCACTTTTGCGTTTGTCCTTCAACAACCATCACCACACTTTATCTCCGTGATTTCTCCGCTTTCCGCACGTTTTCATTTCCATTTTTCACAGTTTTCTTTACGTTTTTCATCATAAGTTTTCCGCGACGCAGTCCCGCGCGTTTTCGTCGGCTTTAAGATCATGCCCAAAAAAAACGTAAACCCCTAATAAAAAAAAAAACAAACTAAGGCCTATAACCAAAAACCCTAACCCCTAACCACTAGGTAAATAATATCACAAGTGATTATATACAAAAACTTTTAAAACCAATACCAAAAAAACTCTAAAACCCCTAACCACAAGGTATAATATCACAATGAAAATATAATATAAACGTTAAAACTAACCCAAAAAACCCCTAACCACTAATACCTCAAACCAAAAAACCTAAAAAACCCTAACCACTAAATCATACCAAAAACCCAATTCCCTAACCATTTTAAACCTATCACCCAAACCCTAAAAAAACCCTAAACCAAAAACCTAAATCCCCTAACCACAAAACCTATACCAAAAACTCCACTAAATACAAATCTGGGATTATCCGTCACACTGTTTTTTTTTGACGGCCACACAAGTCCAGATATTTTATGTGACTAAATAACCAGAAATAAAATAAACAAACCACACTTGAAACTCCATTTTTTTGACCATTTCAGATTTTCAATTTGTCCACAAACACAAGAAAGTTTATTGACTAGATGTAACTTGTATTTTTTTGTTCATTATTTAGTCACTAATAATTGGGATTGTGACAGATACAAATAAAGTTTAGAGAACCAAAGTCCACACAATATATATACATAAGTTGACAAATAAATTGCACACAATTAAATAAGTGACCAAAAAAATCCATATAAGGTCACATATGAGTATTGTGTAATGTGCTTAAATCATATAGTCAAGTTTGTCACACATAATCAAAAAGTGACAGTAATTTTTTGCTGAATATTTAGCCACATAAAATTTGTAAATGTGTTGACCACAAAAAAGTAATTTTGAAGCAATTAATCCACGATATACATTTAAAAAGTGACAAAATATATTTCACAACACTTGAACATTGAGACCAAAATACATCAAAGGTGTCCACACAAACCCAAAGACATACAAGATAAGTGTAACCAAAAGAATCGTACATAATAAGTCCACATAAGTTAAATTTGTTTCCTAAAATTTATGTTTTGTTACTCCCTGACTAATGCTAAAATTCTTTAAAAAGACATATAAATAATGTGATACAAAAAAAAAATGAAAATTATTATTCTTAAGCATGGCGTGCTGAGCTTTGAGCGTCGATAAACAAATTATTTTCGCCCAAATTCCAAACATAACCCACTTCATTTAAACAGATCTAAACAAAACCCCCAAACCCAAGCACAAAAACAACACCCCACCAACACTAATCTCTAATAGCTTTTCACCGTAACAAGCCTGCATCACCATCTCTATAGCTATCCATCCACAACAAGCCTTGCCAATCACCATCATTATAGCTTCCCACCACAACAAGTTACCATCCGTTATCCAGCAATCCCGTCGTTGATAAGGAAATTCGCGGCATAAAATGGTACAATTTTATTATCAATTGTGTTGCTTATGAATGAATAAAATTAGGATGCTTATATTTTATAGTTTTACTTATGGTAAACAACAACCAAAAATGACTGGGCAACAAGAACGACCTGCCCATATGTAAAACACCCAAAGAGATGCAGAAAGAGATGAAAAAAGAGATGCCCAAGTCGTAACTGTTCTTCCTCGATTAAATTCTTAAACCCCTTAATACCCAAGTCGAATCATGTGCGTTGAAATATGGATTAGGAACCCGTATCCCAATCTACAACACATTAACCAAGAAAAAGACTATTTCAACCTAATGGATAAAGGGCCAAGTTCCTTATAGTTCTACGGGATTACAGCTATATTATTACAGTCATATGTGGTCACCGGGCATGCATTATGTATTCCTTTGATCTTTTTTCATCGTTAAGTTCATCACTGCTTTTTCCCAACCACATTTTGATTTATTCAAACATCTTCTGCTTAATTATACTGTACTGTATGTGTATATACTAATTTATTTTGGGTTAATGGCATGTAATAGCAACGTACTTTCCCATTTGAGCCATTATCAGATATGAACTCAAAAAAGTATACACACCTTTGGATGGGTATTGTGATACTTTTTTGAGTTCATATCTGATATGGCTCAAATGGGAAAGTACGTTGCTATTACATGCCATTAACCCATTTATTTTCATGTATGCATCTTTTAGGTTTTTAAAACGTTTGAACTACCAAGTTAAATACGTGCGCAACTTCACTGAGGTCGACGACAAGGTAATCCACATTTTACTTTTTTATAGGCTTCAATTTATGTCTAGCGGTCTTCAGGGACGGAATCAGGGTGGGTCCCGAGAATTTTTGTAAATGCACATGGTAAAATTCTGTCCTGGTTCCGTTCCGTCCCTGGTGGGTTTCACATTTGTACCCATTAGAATGAGTCAATGATGATTCCTTTGATTATTTAGAAGTTGTTGTATCTTGCTTATTGCCTCTCGTTTGTCGTTAGTATGCATACATATCCCTTGCATTTACTATGCTATAGACAACTCCATGGATGTCTATTCAATACACATTTAGTTGCATTGGAGTAGTAGGTAATATTTGACTACTCCAACACGATTAGAATTGGAAGAACAACAACTGTCAGAATGATACGGAGAACTTCCAATAAATTTACCCATTTTTTACAAGACATATGTAATCACAATGAAAGAACAAGAGCTGTCTTACTTTGCCTCCCCTTTGCGATTTTAAGCTGATATATACCTGAATAGTCTTGACAAAACATGGATTGTGAATAAAGTCGTTTGAAGTCCATATCAGATTGGTTTAGCAGCTCATATCTCTAACCTCCATCCCTTTGGGCATTCAATTAAATCAATGAAGTAAAGAGTAAATTCTTTTATGAATATTTGTGCTCACTGCTCAAGAGTATCCTTAGTGGAGATGGAATGTGCAATCTTCATTTTGACTTGTTAAAGTTGATTTAGTTTTGACCTCCAAACATCTATGTATAGGGATAGTGCTTTTGTAGGACAACTTCACTTGATCAACATGGTTCTTTTACAATGTTAGGATTTTTAATATATGTGTATATACCTAATGAAAAATTGACAATGTATGTTTTAAACGATACGATATGTTGCCACTGTATGTCGTTATAACAAGCGTAGCTTAGAATATCTTTCTTATTGCACACGCAGTTTATTAAGAGAGCCGATGAGCGTGAGTGTGACCCATTAGAGTTGAGTGCTGAGTTTTGCCAGGAATTCTTGACAGACATGGCTGATCTGCAATGCCTGCCTCCTAATGTACATCCACGCGTATCTGACCATATGGATCAGATAAAGAATATGATAGCAAAGGTGCCATTTGCACGATTTTTACTAAATGACATGGATAAGCTTACTTGTATAATTTGGCACTAATTTTTTATGTTTCGTGCATATAATAAAAAATGGCTGTGCTTATGTCATTGAGGGGGGTGTGTATTTTTCCATTAAGTCTTCTCCTAGCTATGGGTAACTATTCGGAAGAAATTCTAAAGACAATAGAGCTGGCGAGCGGATAGTTATTGATCCAAGGAAGAAAAATCCGGCTGATTTTGCCTTGTGGAAGGTCTGCTGTCTTTTAGATTTTTCTTCAAATATATAGGTGGCCAAAATTGGCCGATCTTAATAGGGTTCGGTCATTTTAGCGAATTTGGTCAAGCAAGTTCTCCAAACAGCAAAGACCAA
>BQNB010148979.1:5139-16229 GCA_026074375.1 Tanacetum coccineum | reverse complement strand
GGTTCGGTTTTGGTTTTTTCGGTTTCTTCTGCTCACCCCTAGCTTAAAGTATTCGAAAAAAAGGCTTTTAAGTCATCTATGATAGCTAAGTTCCTTCTAACAGATTTGTGGGTAACGACAGGTTATGTCAACCGTTTATCTTCTATTTCTGTCCAACAAGTGGTGAACGACACGTATGCTCCTATAATGTTTCATATGGAATGTTCATTTGTGCTAATCGTGCAAAGGTTGTTACACAAAACTCAACTAAAGTAAACGACTGTCACGATCTATGTAGAACCGTGTTACACATGCCTGAAGCATGTTTCTAAGGTCTAGATGTTCCCTCGCTTAAGTGTTAAATTTGATTGTATACCTAAATGGTCCTAGTGTGTACCAACATCGTGACGGAAGGCGACTACTCCTATATGAAAGCATTAAGGAAGAGCGTGTAGTCAGCGGTATAAGTAGTTGAAGTTAACAATCAGAGAAATGAAAGGTTTAAGGATAAAATCCAGAGTCTATACCTGATATGGGTTATTGTATTTTGATTATCTAATTCAATGCATTTTTTTCTTATCGAATGAAACGTATATCAAAGGAATTTAAAGGGTACTAAGTTATCAAATAGGGTAGAAAACGAATACATAATCAAAAGGTAAGCAACATATACAGTGATTTCAAAGGTGCAGATAGCTACGGCAGCAAAGTATTATAATCTTAAACAAGGAAGGGTAAATCACATTTACCGCTCAAGGTGCAAAACGAATAATCAACTCAGCATACCAACGACGAAAGGAATCACATAGACTAACAATACGTATCAAGATTGACAATTGAGAAAAATAGAATCCTTGTACCAATAATTGATTTTTACCTGAGAGGACCAACTAACACTGTTTTTATTAAAAATATCATTTTAAAATAGTAAAATCATAAAAAATCATTTTAAATGTAAAAATCCTTTTAAAAATATAATTTTCATAAGACACATGTTAAACGTGGTTTTTCATAAATAGATTCAAGAGAGATAGTTATATAAAGGTGGTATCGCTTATTACTCATATAAATCATTTTAAACAACAAAATAAAGTAAAATAAAGAGATAATCATATGAAATTGACATCGTATCTTATTTGTAAAGATCATTTTAGACGTGGTTTTGACAATTAACCAGTATCACACCGTATTCATAAAAATCATTGTAAACATAGTTTACAAAATATCTAGTGGCAATCATATAAAAACTGTATCGCAACGTATTCATAAAATCATTTCAAAAATAGTTTTTCCCAAACGTTATCAAGTATATTTCAAAAGAATTTTCATAGTTCGTAATCATTATAGAATGTGTACCTCAGACAAGGACATTGTAAGGACTTCGACACAAAGGTATTATTTGAAGGCGAAGAGTGTACAAGCAAAAATGTAGTTATAATAATGGTGAAGCGAACACGCGCAAGAGAATTTCATGCAAGGACATTACGAACCAAATAAAGAGCGTAACGACTCATCCGTACTAATGATCAAAAAGGAAAACATGGAGAAGTATTTGAGAGATGGTGAGAGTGTTGAAGTGTTGGAATAGAGAAGCCCTTTCTTTTCAGAATACGGGCCTTTTACTGAAGGGGTCTCTTCGGGAATGAGGTATATACGGAATTCAGTTTGTCGAAGGGAGTCATTAAGTCTTCAGGGAAGACCTTAGGGAAAATCCCTGACAGTCAGAATGTCTTCAAGTTTCTTTTCATTGGCCTTCATGCTTGCGAGGTGCTTCAGGTTTTCTTTGGGCCGCTCTCCATGAATCTTGTATATGCCGCCGTTCGACGAGGGAATTTGGTAATCGACTCAGCCTTGGGCTTGACAACTAATACTTCCCCATTTTCGCGTTAGAACTTCCATGGTCGAAAAGGTGTTAAGTTGATAGGAACATAATAGATATCATGTCCTAAGTAACGTTTACTAACAATCCTATCGGTTCCTTCCTCAAGCTAGATTGACGAACGGTTTATTCTCTAAGACCTTTAAGGTCGATACGAAATAATGCTAATATTTACTATTGACGCTTTAATAGACTTTACTCAATTCAAATACCCGACCAATATGTTATATCATTATCTGCGCGCGGTAATCGACGAGACTTATAAATTCTATACGTTTCTACTATTCACGGTGGCACATTTCTTGATGCTAAATCTAATTAAACCGAAGTATGCGACAAAGATAAGCGAGGATGGAGGAACTTCCATTGTTTGAGAGGTAAGGTCAACAGATAAGGCATGTATTCCACGTATTTATGATGGTATGCTAAACGGCATAGTCCTTTCTTTAGATCAACTTGTGACACCCGTGATTTGATCAAGTTAGTCATACTTTTAGAATTGGCTAAGTGGTTATATGTGTTATAGTTATGATCTATTTTGCTTTATCTGTGTGCATGATTATCATTCTGAGGTGCGTGTTCATCTCATTATAGAATGAGTTTGAGATATTGAGGGTTATTTCCATTTTGTTCACGTGTAGTGACAGTGGAAATGGGTGACGTGTTTGCATGCTTTGCTACGTCAATATGTGGATAATTGTGTGTTGGATTATTAGGGAAAGTATGTCTTAATGGAAGTGAATTAGGCTTGTGAAATATGATAATTAGTAATGAACTTTCTAAATATAGAAAGTATTTTTAGAAATGAAAGTTATAAATAGAAAGTTAGTATTTAGTTTTTCATGCAAAAGGTTTATTAATTTTACATAGGTTTTTATAGGAAATTAAGGTAATGCAAGTCATTGTGTAATTAATATATATATATATATATATATTAGTAAGGTTCGACCGGTTTAAGAAAAAAAAACAATGTGTTTTAGTCTAATACAAATTCTAGATTGATAAGGTTAAGTTCCTAGCTTATCTAATTAATATGTAAACCCTAGAACTAAATTTGTTGCCTCATTCCTCCCTCCCCACCTAGTCCTAGCCGAAATTCCCAAGACCCTAAGGAAGGAAAAAAAAATTTTGGATAAACATCTACAGAGCTAGATAGTGCGTAATTGATCTAATTTTATCATTCTTTTAAATCATGTAACAAACATTATGATGGATTATTAGGGTTTTAAAACTTCTGTAATTAATGATGTTATGATCATGCTAGTGCATTTAGGGTTTGATTAGGATCATAATGGTGTAAACGGTTAGGCTTAGATCACATTAATTTATGAATTAGGGTTTGACAGATTTTAGGGATGTGTTCAACTGATGATATCTCCATGATAGTAACGTGTTTTGAGGTGTTTCTAGTGTCTAAATTATAGTTCAGAGAGTTTACTTTTTAAAAAGTCTGGCCTCAATCGATTTTGAGTTCTGGAAGTTAGTCAAATGGTCATTGCAAGAAAAGTTGTCAAAACAGTAAATACGAGTCAGATTTAGGTCAGAATTAGAGAGGTAAAACACCTATTTAAACTTTGAATTAAGGTTAGCCAAAACACAGAAGTTAAGTTCTATATGTGTATTAACTTCCCTGAGAAAATTAGCCTCTAATTAGTTTCCTAAGTATAGTAATGAGAGCCATTCACATTTTTAGTGGCAAATCAGATCAGAATTGGGGGGGGGGGGCAGTTTTGAAGTTTGATTTTATTTGGGATAGTTGCACATGTAATGGGTACTTGAGAATCACAAGATAGTTAGTAAACTCATAAATGAACTTAGGTGATTTTTGTATAATTTATAAAGGTCAGCAAGTAAGGTTTTTAAGTTAGTAAAGATACACTAAAATTTTGCATTTCTGAATAAAATGTAGATCACTAGAATTATGAGTAAATGAATTAGTTAAAGTTAGGCATGGTGTCGGGGTGACCCATGGGGATAATTAATCACCATAGACATCTATCATATGATTGTTACATGGACTTAAGAATTTGGCTTAGTCGCGTGTAACACGTTTATATTTTATTGTGTAACTTTGTGTAAGATATTTGGAAGCTGCTTGAGCATCAGGTGAGTTTCATAGTCCTTCTTTTTATATTATTTTTAAATTGGGATGGAAATGATGCAATTGGTTTTGAAATGTTTTAATTACTATAATTATGTGGTCTAATTGATGCATGGACATTTATGTGGCTATTATATGATACGTGCTAAATGCTTATGTGTATTAGGATCGGGGGTAACATTCCTACCCATTTGTTGTGATATTAGGATCGGGGGTAACGTTCCTACCCATTTGTTGTGATATTAGGATCGGGGGTAACGTTCCTACCCATGTGAAGTGACGGTTTAAATGGATCGGGGGTAACGTTCCTACCCAATTGTTGATACTTGTTGGATCGAGGGACACGTTTTGTTCCCATGCTCGTTTTGGTTACATTTGCATGCTAGCTTGTATGACAGTGCAGTAATTGTCCTGCCATGTTTGCATTAATCACAATAATTATGTATAAGATTTGATTTTCGTGTCTTAAACCTATGTCTCTCACCAACCTTTGTGTTGACGTTTTTAAGCATCATTTTCAGGTGAGCATCATGAGAATCTTAAGAATAAGAGAAGTGGCTAGAGGACATAAGGCTGCCTTGCAGAGTGTATATCTCTTGGTTATTTCTGTGTTTGATTGTATTTTAAAATGATTTGTTGGTTTGAACTGCTTAGTCTTGTTTTGGTTGTATTGCATGTCTTGGTATTGATGTGAACCCCTTTTGCTTCAATACAAGACGTCGGATTTCTTTTTTTGTTTGTATTGGGTTTATTCATGAACTTTGTGTCCCTTTGTTCCGTTTAGTTCATGTAGTTTTCTCTATGGTGACACCAATGTGTTGTGATGATATCCATTCTCGTTACGCCTCGCGTTTTCGCCTTGGCGGGGTGTGACAGATTGGTATCAGAGCCTTTGGTTATAGAAAAGTAGGTGGTTGAGCCTAGACTATAACCTAGGAGTCCTTCATATAGATGCATTTTAGGGCCTAAGTGATTAGTATTATAACTATTATACTTTCCCCTAATTATATAGCTTTTATTATCTTATTTTGTCTACTATTATCTAATATGGTATATGTATTATTTTTTTTTTTTAGCTATGTCTCCCCCTACCCGTAAGAAGTTTCATTGGGGAACCGTTTTCCCAACTGGACTTAAGCGTTATAAGGATCCATAAGAGGAGCCTCTTTTGGAACTAAAGGAGTTAGGGTAGTTGATCGCTTGTCGAATGCTCGTAGTAGGCATGGACCCGCGGAGTCGGGTGACTCTTTCGAAGGCAAAGTCAAACCCAAGCAAGGCCCGACATAATTTTATTCCATCTTTTACCACGTCACGTTGCTATTGATTATTTCTTTCGGATATTTTGTATTTTGGAGGCGCTGCGAGACTTTCGTTCCTTTATGTCGTTTTGATTTTATCTTTATATATGTAAGTATTTCTTTGATAGAGCATCCTTTTTGTGTTATATTAGAGTGGTTTAAGATGTGCAATGTGGTATATGTGCCTATATGTGTGTTATCATTGAGAGGTGTAGTCTTGGAAGTAAGTATATGTGTGAAAGGATGCAATTATAATTGTGGTGGCCAACATGATTATAAAGGCATCACACACGTGGACTTGTGACCATGATGGCATTGATTGGTGTTTGTTTATAAATGTTGTTATATGTGGGTTAATGATAAGCATGGTATATAGTTAGAGAATTCTTCTCTTAACTAATGAGCGATTTTGTTGGGCTTAGTTGCGTAGTTAACAAGTTTCTTTTCTACCTAACGGTTATGAATATCTTTGATACCTTTTATTATTATTATGACTATTGTGTTTGTTCGATTAATCGATTATTTGTTAGGAATCCTAACTTCAAGTTTAGCATTCCTTCATCGTACTATGTTAGTACGGATGTCCTATCTTTCCTATCCGACGTCTTGATGTATATTGGTTGGCTTGGATCTGCTCCTTTTGGGATATAGGTGCGTTTCACTGGTTCTTTCGTTGCATCGATTACTCGTATTAGTATCAAAAATTTTCTTTTAAGCACTAATTGTTCCTAACATATTAGTACGGATCATTACTCCGGTTTTTTTATATATATCCTTTGGTTTTCGTTACATGTTTGTGACATGTTAATACTGCATCTTCTTTATGGTTGTTCTTTTGATCGTTATTACGGATGAGTCTTTACGTTCTTCTTTCGGTTCGTAATGTCTTCGTATGAATTTCTCTTGTGCATGTTCGTTTCACTGTTATTTTGACTATATGGTTCCTTGTACTTCCTTTCGCTTTCAAACAATAGAATTGTGTTAGAGTCTTTACGGTATTTTACAATCCCTTTTGGTATTACGATGTCCTTTGTTTGAGTAATATATTTTATATTGACGTCGAGTTATGAAAATTATTTTGAAGCATATCTTGATGGTGTTTGGGGAAAACTATTCTTGAAATGATTTTATGAATACGTTGTGATAAGCGCTTTTATATGACTGTCTCTTTATTTTTATGAAGACAATGTGATATTGATTGAGTGTCAAAACTATGTTTAAGGTAATCTTTACATTTTTATATGTTTGTTTTGATAAATTTTATTTTATGAAAAGTATGTTTAAAATGATTTATAAGGGTAAAACGCGATACACCTTTTATATAACTGTCTCTTGATTTTTATTTTTTTCTTTATAAAAACCATGTTTAAAACGATTTTAAAAAAGAGATTATATTTAAGATGATTTTTTTATTTAAAATGTTTTTTTTATTTGAAACGACTGTCTTTATTGTTTCAAAATGAATTTTTATAAAAACAGTATTTAGTTGGTTCTTTCGAGTAAAGTCGGTTATTGGTATAAGAATTATATCTTTCTCATTTATCAATCTTGAGACATATTGTTATTCGATATATGTTCCTTTTATCTTGGTACGCTTTGTTGACTCTTTTGTTTGCGTTTTCTATCGATATACATACTCTATCTTTTTCTTTTAAGGATTCTTATGACATTTGATTCGCATCTATTTGCACCTGTGAAACCCGTTATATATTTTCTATCCCTTGATTCTATATTCGTTTGCTACCCTATTCGATGGTTCGTAACTCTTAGAAATCGTTTGATATACATTTTATACGACCAAGTCACTCTCCGTGGGGAGCACCAGTGTTGTTTGTTAAGAAGAATGACGGTTCATTTCGAATGTGTAAAGACTATCGTGAGTTACACAAGCTGACAACAAAGAATCTCCACAGGATCGACGACTTGTTCGACCAGTTACAAGATTCGCGTTATTTCTTTAAGATAGATCTTCGATCTAGTTGTCATCAGTTGAGAGTGCATGAAGAAGATATTCCAAAGACTGCCTTTAGGATGCGGTATGGACATTTTGAGTTTACGGTTATGCCTTTTGGATTGACCAATGCACCAACGGTTTTCATAGACTTGATGAACCGGGTGTGCAAGCCGTATTTAGACAAGCTCTTCATTATGTTATTTCATGATATCTTGATCTACTCAAAGTCTAAGGAGGAACATGAGGTTCATTTGAAGTTGGTGTTGGAGCTGCTGAAGAAGGAGAAGTTGTTTGTTAAGTTTTCCAAGTGTGAATTTTGGCTACAAGAAGTTCATTTTCTCAGACACATGGTTAACAGTAATGGAATTCACGTAGACCCTAGTAAGATAGAGGTAGTGAATAATTGGAATGTACCTAAGACACCATCCGGGATACGATCATTCTTGGGATTGGCAGGTTACTATCGACGTTTCATCGCAAATTTTTCTAAGATTTCTAAACCCCTTACTTCACTGACACAAAAGAATCAGAAGTATGAGTGGGGAAAGGAACAAGAGGAAGCTTTTCAGACGTTGAAGGACAATTTGTGTAATGCACCAATATTGTCATTGCCTGGTGGATCCAAAGAATTTGTAGTTTACTGCGACGCGTCGAATCAAGGATTAGGTTGTGTACTCATGCAAAGAGGCAAGGTAATCGCTTATGCATCACGACAATTAAAGATCCATGAGAAGAATTATACAACACACGACCTAGAATTGGGAGCAGTAGTGTTTTCTCTTAAGACTTAGAGGCATTACTTGTACGGAACTAAGAGTGTCATCTATACGGATCATAAGAGTCTTCAACACATATTCGATCAGAAGGAGTTAAATATGCGTCAAAGGAAGTGGATTGAGTTATTCAGCGACTATGAGTGTGAGATTCGCTACCACCCAGGTAAGGCGAACGTAGTAGCTGATGTCTTAAGTAGGAAAGAGCGAGTGAAACCTAAACATGTACGAGAAATGGCTATGACCATTCAGTCCGGAGTTAAAAGAATGATATTGGCAGCCCAGAGTGAGGCATTCAAGGAAGAGAACGCGCTAGCAGAAATACTGTGTGGCTGAATATGGAGGTTTATACTATATGGATAGAATATGGGTTTCTTTGATTGGTGATATAAGGACTATGATTATGGGTGAGGCACACGCTACGAGATACTCTATTCACCCAGGAGCGGATAAGATGTATTATGATTTGAGAGTAATATATTGGTGGCCATGTATGAAGAAAGATATTGCTACCTATGTTAGTAATTGTTTGACTTGTTTAAAGGTGAATGCTAAAACATCAAAGACCTTCGGGTTTATGATAACAAAATAGAGATTACTCAGTGGAAGTAGCATATAATAACTATGGATTTTTATCACTAAGTTTCCGAGGTCAAGTAGTGGGCATGATACAATTTGGGTAAGAGTCGACAGACTGACTAAGTCAACCCATTTTCTAGCTATACGAGAAGATTACAAGATGAGAAGTTGGCAAGGACTTATATTGATGAGATAGTAGCAAGGCATGGAGTTCCGGTGTCGATCATCTCAGATTGTGATGAAAGATTTACTTCGCGGTTTTGGTAGACGTTGCAGAAAGTGTTAGGAACGCGACTGGATATGAGTACGGCTTATCACCCTCAAACGGATGGACAAAGTAAGCGTACGATTCAGACTTTGGAGGATATGTTAAGGGCGTGTGTTATTGACTTTGGTGGCAATTGGGATGTTCACCTACCGCTAGCTGAATTCTCCTACAACAATAGTTATTATTCGAGCATTCGGTGTGCTCCGTTCGAAGCATTGTATGGAAGGAAATGTAGGTCGCCCATTCTATGGGCGGAAATTGGTGAAAGTAGTTTGATTGGACCTGAACTGGTACAAGAAACAACTGATAAGGTAGTGTTGATAAAGGAAAAGCTCAAAGCGGCGAGGGATCGTCAAAAGAGCTATGCTGATAATAGACGTAAGCCGTTGGAGTTCGAGGTTGGAGATCGTGTGTTGTTAAAGGTGTCGCCTTGGAAAGGCGTGATTCGTTTTGGAACAAAAGGTAAGTTAGCACCGAGGTATGTAGAACCATTTGAGATCCTCGAAAGGATCGGTCCTGTAGCTTATCGGTTAAGATTGCCTGAGGAATTGAGTAGTGTGCATGACACATTCCAAGTGTCAAATTTGAAGAAGTGTTTGGCGAATGCTAATCTGCATGTGCCGTTGGATGAAATCAAGATCGATAAGACTCTTCGTTTTGTTGAGGAACCCGTAGAGATTATGGACCGTGAGGTTAGGAGTTTGAAGCGTAGTATGATATCACTTGTGAAATTTGTTGGAATTCAAAGCGTGGTCGCGAGTTCACTTGGGAGCGCGAAGACCATATGAAGTCTAAGTATCCTTAGTTATTTATTGATTGTGTTGTTGAACCGGCTAGTTAAATCTCGAGATGAGATTTCCTTAAGGAGGAGATACTGTGACACCCGTGATTTGATCAAGTTAGTCATACTTTTAGAATTGGCTAAGTGGTTATATGTGTTATAGTTGTGATCTATTTAGCTTCATCTGTGTGCATGATTATCATTTTGAGGTGCGTGTTCATCTCATTTTAGAATGAGTTTAAGATATTGAGGGTTATTTCCATTTTGTTCACGTGTAGTGACAATGGAAATGGGTGACGTGTTTGCATGCTTTGCTACGTCAATATGTGGATAATTATGTGTTGGATTATTATGGAAAGTATGTCTTAATGGAAAGGGGAAAGTTTTTCGTAGTGTGTTGCTACGTGCTTTGGTTGATTTGACGGTTTTTAAGTTAGTGGGTGAATTTAGTTGTGGACAATATGAGAATTAGTAATGAACTTTCTAAAAATAGAAAGTATTTTTGGAAATTAAAGTTATAAATAAAAGTATTTTTAGAAATGAAAGTTATAAATAGAAAGTTAGTATTTAGTTTTTCATGCAAAAGGTTTATTAATTTTACATAGGTTTTTATAGGAAATTAAGGTAATGCAAGTCATTGTGTAATATATATATATATATATATATATATATATATATATATATATATTAGTAAGGTTCGACCGGTTTAAGAAAAAAAAACAATGTGTTTTAGTCTAATACAAATTCTAGATTGATAAGGTTAAGTTCCTAGCTTATCTAATTAATATGTAAACCCTAGAACTAAATTTGTTGCCTCATTCCTCCCTCCCCACCTAGTTCAGCCGAAATTCCCAAGAACCCTAAGGAAGACAAAAATTTTGATCAAAAAATCTAAGAGCTAGATCGTGGTAATGATCCTAATCTTATTCATTCTTTTAAATCATGTAACAAACATTATGATGGATTATTAGGGTTTTAAAACTTCTGTAATTAATGATGTTATGATCATGCTAGTGCATTTAGTGTTTGATTAGGATCATAATGGTGTAAACGGTTAGGCTTAGATCGTGTTAATTTATGAATTAGGGTTTGGCAGATTTTAGGGTTGTGTTCAACTGATGATATCTCCATGATGGTAACGTGTTTTGAGGTGTTTCTAGTGCCTAAATTGTAGTTTAGAGAGTCTACTTTTTAAAAAGTCTGTCCTCGATCGATTTTGAGTTCTGGAAGTTAGTCAAATGGTCATTGCAAGAAAAGTTGTCAAAACAGTAAATACGAGTCAGATTTAGGTCATAATTAGAGAGGTAAAACCCCTATTTAAAATTCGAATTAAGGTTAGCCAAAAAACATAAGTTAAGTTCTATATGTCTATTAACTTCCCTGAGAAAATTAGCCTCTAATTAGTTGCCTAAGTATGGTTAGGAATGTCAAACATTTTAGTGCGTGTTTAGATTCGAATCTGTGTACTTTTGAATTAG
>BQNB010148978.1:3417-16229 GCA_026074375.1 Tanacetum coccineum | reverse complement strand
ATCCAAGAAACACTTTCACTTCACCATTGATGAACAAGAAAAGTAGATGAGATGATAAAAAGAAGATAAGATAAGGTAGTAAGAGAGAGAAACAAAGGAATTGGATGAGTTTACTTGCAAAATGGAAGCTTACAAATGAACCAACCCACTCTCCATCCATGGAGAGTGGTATTTATACCTAGACTAAAAGGCTTACTTGCCTTTAGTATTTCTACAGGCCGGGCTCGGGTTTACTTGGGCTTTCGCCCGATACACGTGACCGGTTAGCTTACATATAAGAGCCCATTTACCCGTTCTAGCCTATTACAACGTTACATATTAAAATGATCGAGACTTAATATTCTAAATGAATGAACTTCCGTGTTTGACTCATTATTTAAGGCTAATAATCTCCCCCGAAGTGAGTTTAATGTGACACTCCTTCGTGAGATCAATGAGATTTATTTTGTCGTTAAGCTCTTGTGATCTTTATCTCTGTCAACGTTGTAGGCGTGTTCCTTCATGCTTTGCGATCTTTGATCTTGAGCCTTTGTCATCATCTTTTGATTTCGTCTTTGTGTCCGAGATCTTTAAATCTTTATCCTTTCGTCTTGATCATCTTTGCCACCTTGCGATCTTGTGTCTTGACCAACATGCTCATACTTTGCATCATCTTGAAAGCTTGCTAACAATCTCCCTTGATAGACTTGATATCTTGAAGGAAGATCTTGTATATCAGAGTTTGTGCGGAAGTCTTTGTCTTTAATTCTTGAGCTTTCATGTATTCTTGAATCTTGATGCTTATAGTATGTCTTTGTAGTTTGAGCATGAGCATGTGGTAATGAATCCGACTTCAGCTGGAATGAGACATCACCATCTCCATCTTTATATGTATCCTGAAATAAAACAGTTAGCAATAAAGCGGGTGGACGAATATGGCTTTGTCATTCGTCCGGATTTGGTTAGATTAACCTCCGGTTCTGTAGGACCATTTTACAGTATAAATATTGTACCTGTGATCAGGTAGATTCAAAGAATCTCCTTGACAGGGTTTCCAGCTCAAAGTGTTAGATCCTCTAACGCAGATGCATTAGATTCACCGTACTTGCTAGTTCTCATTACCGGAGCGTCTCAAAGCAGACAACACGGTAAGAGTGAATCAGATAGTTACTATCTTTCTGATTAAGCCGTCAATTCATTTCCTGGAACAAGTTTGATTCACATTGAATCGCACCATCATTTCTTTCCAGTTGACACAAGTTTGATTCATATAGAATCTCGCAAGTCACCTATGGAAGGAGATTTCCCATTCGTCATTGTGAATACTAAAGAGTATCACTCTGCATGTTTCTGGCAGAATCATAAGGATTATGCCGTAGGACTCATGTTAACAGCTTGTGAACTTAATGATGTACAACAAGTTTTGTCATAGAAATGTGTCCTAAAGAGATTATTTGATTGATCTTTGGCTCTAGACTCGTAATTAGTGCATTTGGTTTTTAGTAATTTGAAGGCTGGAGTCAGACTGCCACCTTTCAATATAAATAACTCGAGTGAGAAAGTCCAATAGAATCGTGTGTATCTCCGATGACAAATGAGACATGTTTTCTTTTTGAGAAGAAAACTGAAGCTGGAAGGGTATGCATATGCATCACTGGTCCATGATTCGTCATCAATGTCAGTAATCAACATTTTGAATTCTGACAACATATGTATTAACCTTGTTCTGCCTAAGTTATGTGAAAGCTTCTTTCTTTATGAACCCTTATCCAATACATATCTTTTTCATTCTTCAACCCTTCAATGCATACCATGACGTCATTACTATCACTTGTTGTTGATTGTTCCAGTGTTAACCAATCTTAAGTCGGCATTCTTCCCTTATACATTCATCTCCAATCATACTAAGGAACTGCCTATTTCATAACTATGGATTCCTTGGGTAGATCCCTCCGGTTACTGGTTGATCATAAGACAAATACCAAACCGTACCACCTTATGTCTTCAGAAACGTCATGAAATAAGATTTTGTAGGGTATTGAGAACGAACCATGATAACGATGTTTCTGAATAGCACTTGAGCCTTTTAATCACATTTAATTACATATCTCCTCTTTATTTAAATACTAACTCACATAGTTTTTGAAATCACTTTTGTGATTAAAATTTGCATGAAATACCATGGGACAATCCTCTTACTATAGCATGAATTACATGGGACATAAACTTGCTCCCCCACAATTTTTACATATGGTTTAGACACCAAAAACAATGATACCCAAGTTGAAAAAATTAATATAAAAATGAAGGTTTGAAACACTTAGTCATCTTATAACTATCATTCTATTTAATTGTCACTATTAACATGTTGTTATAATAGACTTTTTGGGAATGTTTGAATACATAAGAATGTCGTAGAGATGATGTATCCAAACTCATTAAAAATTGTTTTTCACAAAACTCACCCCCTTGAAAGATGGAGTGATGTGAACACACAATTTTGGAAAGATTATGATTGTCCAGGAGAAATTCTTGAAAAAAATGTGTTCACATTTTGAAAAACATCATGTTATAGAAGACTTCCTCTTCCAACTCTGAAGGGAAAGACGCACTTATGCGTACTCTTACCCCTTTTACTCTTGAGCTTAAAACCTTGTGAAGTCTGGTAAAGAACAGCATCAAGACCGAGAAAAGTTGAATTTTCTTCTTTGTTAGGATAAGTTACCTTTATATATTAACTTTCTTTTATTTAGGAAGTCCGGGTTACGTACTGATATTTGCAATAAGCATTGCTCCTTAATGTTCTTCTGTTTCAACAATACTCACGGGTGGAGTGCTAACATACACATTTTAGGATCTGTTGCAAGTTTGTCGTCTTGTTTGCCCTGGCCTGGATTGGATATACCACGAACTTGCATTTTAACGAGGGTGATCTTTTGTCCATCGTAATTCGGTTTTTGAGGTTGATGAAGGTAATTCATAATTGATTACCAATATTTGCGTGAGAAGACTCTACATTTCGTTGATACCGTGTACAGAAAGGATTGGTAAATTCTGCTTGATCATTGTTGTTTTCTTCAGCATTGACATGTGTTGGAGTTGATGGTTCTGTTGTAGGGTGAATATTCGTTGAAAGGTAGTATGTCTTGTTTAGCAGAATCATCGGTGGGAGAAGAAGACTTGTTGACACGTGAAGTACCATCAATGAAAAATTCAAGCGAACGATAGGAACCGAAAAGAATATCCAAACTCCTTTTGATGGAACTGATTATCTGCGTGAAAGAAGAAACATTTGTAGTTCTTGAGCGCGGTCAGGGTTGCATAATCAAATGCCTTTTGTACGTTAAGTGGGGGGGGGAACGAGCCCTTGAAGTGTCCATTAGCCAACAGACGTCGCTGACGTCTCTTGATCCCATCAAATCTGAGATGGATGTGATTCAACTATCCAACCTTGTCTCTTGTTGTAGCCATAGGATATCCCATTGACTGAAGGAGTGATCCCACCAAAATGGCCAGCTGACCCCATTTTTCTTTCATCTTATCCAAGTTTTCACCATCTCTGGTTAGGTAACAAGTGCAACCAAAGATGTGAAGGTGTTTAATTGAGGGTTTTTTTGTCATTAATGTATGTGATATGTCGTTTCCCCCCCCCCCATGAGTTGGGATGGATGATTGATTCTTTTTGAGTATAGCATGCGGTTGCAATTGCTTCAGCCCAAAAGAATAAAGGAAGTTTAGAAGCTGAAAGCATCCGATTCGAGCCCTTAACGAGAGTGCGGTTTCGTCTTTCGACAACGCCGTTCTGTTCAGGTGTTCGAGGAGTAGAATTAGATGCTCAATTCCTTATTCATTAAAGAATGGCCTAAAGTGTCTGTTTAAGAACTCAGTGCCTCTGTCATGTGCTAACATAAATTACTAGGGCTTTAAGATTTCTTTGGATCATCGGTGGAGAAAGTCATTTAAAACTTCTTGTTTTTTTCCAATCCTTGAACGTAGAAAGAGAGTCCAAGTGTATCTGGAGTATTCGTCTACAATTACCAGAATATATTTCTTCCCATTTATGCTAGCAACCCGCATTGGACCACATAAGTCCATATGAAGCAAATTTAACCGTCCTTTTGAACTTGGAACATCTTTGACTTAATGAACTCGTTTTGCTTTACCTCAGCTTTCACAAGAGGAGAACATAGTAAAATCCTTGACATACTTCAGTTTTGGTAAACCAATCATGACATCATTTTTTGAAAGCAAGTTGATGTAGTCGAAGTTGAGATGAGAAGTCTTCGATGCCATAACCTTGCATGAGTGGTATGCTTAAGCCAATTAGACAGATGGAGTTTGAGAAGTTGTTTCATCTTGAAGAGAAATTGTCTAGATATAAGAATATCCACGATTTACCGGATAGTAAGATCGTTTCCTTTGAATATCATCGAACAAAACTAGTTGATTTCCAAATGCTAACTTCCCCAAATCCGCGCATCAACAGAATTGACCAACCGAGAAAAGATTGTTAATAGACCTTCGACGTAGTATAACCCTTTTGAATCGTGATATTTCCTGTGAACCAATCTCCCATAACCAAGAATTGGAGCAAATTGATCATTTCCAAAACGAACGTTACCCAAATATTTCTCAACAAAATTACACAGCAAATATAATTTGCCCGTCAAGGTGTGCTTTGTCTGCATCCAGAGTCAACAATGGAATAGGATGAGTTGTACAATCGCAAGAGAATAGAGGACTGAGGAATACATGACAAATTGGACCTAAAATGTTTGGTGATTATTAAGACATTAGATATCCTAGATACATTACTATGGAAAAACTAACTTTCTTAGTTCACACTTTCGTTCCCTAACTTTAGGTACCCCATTTCCCTTTTTGTCTAGGAACCCATGTATAATCAGATGGGGCATTGTTTTGTGCTATTCCACCATTTCCACCGCCTTATTAGTCTTCTTATACAACATCCCCAATATACTCTTTAAAATATTTGATAGTGGATTCTGTTGAACTAATTTCTTATGTGTGTTGCGAACAGATTTGTTCGCTTGACTTTTGGGTGGGTTTCTAGTACTAATAGCACTACATTAGGCCTTTCCTTAGTTCAAGATTCACCCGTCTTACAAAACTTAGAAGGACACAAGCATCCAAGATTCGGTTAAACACACATTTTCCCACAAGTAGCACAAACAACATTAACAATCGAAGTTCTGGAATTATAAACTGTCATTACACGCAGTTACAGACTTATTTTTGATTAGAAAGAACTAGAAATCCTAAGGAGTTTCATCTACTTCAGTCTTCCGTAAACGTCACATACTAGTGATTGACACGACTTATCGTTTCATTTTGATTGCTCCTAGGCTGTGGACTGCTAACATTAGTTTGTAGCTACTCCCTATAGATGAAGATACCGATGAATAAGTATTCCTAGAAGGCTGAATTCAACTGTGGTGCTCTAGTTTGTGTGGTACTACTTGCAATTCGATACATGCCTGGTTTAATCACATTTGTGTTTCTTACAACTTGCTTTGTTGTTTGAGGCAATTCTGTGGAGTGACTGGTTTTGATAAACCCTTTGTCTCATTAGTTTTTAAAACTACTTTTCTTTGCAAAATATAATCTTCAAGAGAAGTCTGATAAAGGGAGCCGTTTTTTTACCTAAAACTGATGGTTTTGGAATCCTGAGAGCATTTGGTTGTCGAAAACAGATGGATTATCAACTTATTTCCACTATTGTCCTTTGCATTTTTCAATGAGTTTCTTAACGCACTTATTGCATATTGTCTTGTCTTGCAGTTGATGCTTACAAATCTTGTATTTAAAAATATAGTTCACGTTCGTTTTGAAATACATTTGACGCCTTTTCTTTTGCAAACTATGTCCATATATCAGTTTGTTCTTGACATTCTTGAAAAGCGATTTCAAGAGAAATGAGTGTTTATCTCTTGAATTATAGCAAAACTCTGGTAAAAGCACAGTGTAAATCTCTTTACTTACAAATTCATTTTGTTAGAAAGCTTTGTGAAAACAGTCACATCCCGTGACTTTAGAGAAGATAATAACATTTAATTCAGTGATCTCATCTAAAACAGATGAAGATTGCAAATAATAACACATAACATCTTTAGACACACATTCTGTGCAAAGCATATCATACATGTTGAAAATTCTGCCTTATCAGATTCAAGTTCAACAAGTTCATCTCAAGAGATTCAAGCGAACTTTATATCTCATGCATTTCTTGCTTAAGTTCATGTACAGAATCGAAACAATCATTTCAGATTCCTTAGGGCAAGGGGCAACAAAACATGTTCTTAAACTAGGATTTCCAATATCTTGCGCATTGGTTTACGAAGAAGAAGAAGGTCGATTGAATGTTTTAACCGCAGCTTGATCGACAAAATTCTTTCAGATGATAAATGTTATCAGTCCGTGACATTAATATGCTATGACACTTTTGCTTATTGATTGTAGACACAGTTAAGAAATCAATGTTTCTTACAAATATTTGTCTTTGTTTTCCACAAATGATTTTTCTCTACATCTTTTCCTATTCTAATTTTATTGCCTGTGCTAACTGAAATTCATAATGCTGTGTTGGTGTTTTAAAAATATCATAAAACAATTTAAACTTTGTGTAGGCAAAAGGTTTCACTAATCTTTAATTCACTATTGATCATAGAACTCCACTTCTTCAAGAGTCTGAGTCTCTTCCCTATCTGGGACGATTCTGTTTGCAGGTCAGATTGGTCATGTGGTAATTCGCAAAACAAACATGTTATCTTCATTTTAAGCCTTGTTTGAGGTACCTAGGATTGGCAAAGCAGGTCTTCCATAAATGTATGTCATTTGGGTGCTAACAAATGAATGGTAGGGATTGATTATGACTCCGTTATAAACAATATTTTCATTCAAAAACTTTAACTTGGTTTCCAATGAAATTCATTTTGTCAATATCTTTATTCTTCCTTAAGGCTTTAAATCGCTTATACCTTGATTTCTCCTTGACAAGACCTTCGTAATGTGATTTGGGATAAAAGACGTCTATATGACAAACACATCATGGTTTCATCTTTGACAACAGAAAATTTCATAGGCTTTCACTTTTAAACCTTGTTAATGTCAATTCTTTTTGAGCAAAAAGTCCTAGAGTCTTCATTTAACTTATGTTCAGTTTGTCATAGTCAACTATATGATCATTAAAGGCCTTGAACCACTCACACTCAGTCTGTTTATTTTGAGAGGTGGGGGCCCAATACTAAGCAACTATCCCCACATACGTATTGAGATTCCTCCTAGAAGTTCTACTAGTTTTCCGCAAGAATAGATTATGCACTCAGTTAACTCTTGAGTCAATGTTGCATTTGCTTTCTTTAATTGCTTTTGAATCTTTTTATTTTCATCGACATCAAGTTTTAAATTAGCAATTAAATTAGCAAGTGCAACACACTCATCATCACATTCTACATCATTTTGGTCATCAGAATATACCTTATCACACATAACCCGTGAGTCGAGAGTGACATTACTTCACCATTTTTTCCACGGCACATGTGTTAAGTAATGGATTCAGATTGTTCAAAATGTTTTTATTTTCCCATTGGCAAACACTATATCGTTTTGTATCGGATTGAACCTGTACTAAAAGCTAGCAGTCAGTGCCATAGTCAGCATTAGGAACCTCCTGAATCTTTGCCATATAACTGTAATGTGCTTCCAACTCTTGTTCATCAATCTCTTCATCCGTGTCTACTAGCCAGTCAGATTTCTCAGCATTATAGTTGAACACCTTTCTCACTTGTTACCAACAGTCAACATCTTTTTCCTTGTGATACGTGGAGTCTTTAACCCTTTTTGGTTTTCTGCATTCCTTAGCAAAATGACCAAATTCCTTGCAGTTGAAACACTGAAGTCCAGACTAGGTTTGCACTACTGGAACCACCGACAGTTTCCCTAGCCCCAACAACATGTATTGCCCTCTGATTCCCAAACTGTCCAGTCTGATTGTCATTCTTGTACCTTGATTAGTAGTCCATCATTCTTTTTTCTAGTGTTTGGGAGAAGTACTGAGGTTGTTGTTGGAATGTTTTGTAAAGTTTCTTGAAGTACTTTTGCAATGAGAGCTAAATTTTTCTGCATGTCTTTATCCTCTGAGCTTGTTCAAGATCACTAGTTCATCTTCAGAGACTGTCTGAGATGGTGGTGTGATTGGTTTGGCTACTCTTTGCCTTTGTATCTTGGTAAGTTTAGCATGAGTTCTGTTGAAAGGTGAAGCTCTGATGTTGGTGCATACATTTTTGAGGTTTAGATGTTTGATAATAAGGAAGCATGAAGTGTTTGTGGCAGTAGCAACAAGTTCTAGATGGGGTTAGCATTCTTGGCCATCTCTCAGCACGGAGTTCATTAACTTTCCTTTTGGTATTGTTTTCAGAATGTCAAAGAGCTTATGGTATTAAACTGTCATCCAACTTGTGTTGTGCTTCACAATTCTAACAAATTAGACCAATCTGTTTGAGTTGTTGAAGAAATTTGAACTATGAGTTGCCATCGTTGCAACTGTCAAATTGTTTCTGATCATTTCATTCATCATTTTGTAGAATCTTGTGTAGTAAGACTCAATTGTTTCTCCATCGTGAGAGGTGAATTGTCCAAACTCCCAAAATAGGTTTGTCTTGACATCTTGAATATTGAGTGAATTTCACCATGTTGTATGCCTTTCGATGGCTTCCCACATTTCTTGACTTCTGACATGCATCAACATTGATTATATTTCATCCTCCAATTCCAGTCAATATCAAATGAATCGCTTCTTTTCTGATTCAAAATGAGCTCTGTTTTTAGGAGTCATATTCATAACTGTCTCGACTGTTGTTTGTTCAGGAACTGCTGGAGAATCCTCTGTTGCAGGAACAGCTGGTGTTGTGACAATCGTTGGAGTGTAAGGACCTTTAAGAATGCACTTCCGTAAGGCATCACCATTTGGTCTTGTATCAATGTATCTAAGAACCGTGATCGCCATTGTGCATATCGACTGTTGCAACGCAATGGTGGACTTCCATTGAACCTGCTACCATTATGTTGGTTATGCATATTGACTGTCGTTTTGTGGAAGACACAATTGGAGTTGTCCATGATGAATGATTAAAGAATAAAGTGAAGTGAAAAAAAATGAATTGAAGGATCTTAAGTGTGATGAAGTGTTTGTGAATGAATCTGTGATAATTGAAAGTAATTAATTTCCACTGTGATTTTACATGTCAAATATTAAACTGAGATTGAGATCTTTTCGGCGGGATTTTAACAAAATCAGAGAAAACCCTGAAAGTTTAATTGTTGCAGTTAAGGATTGTTTATTATGTTGTTGTGAATTAATTGTCCTTTAAAGTCCAAAGTTCGTTTAATTAGTCCTTGAGGTTTGTTGTAAATTGCTAAGTCTTTCAAAACGCAATCCCAAATGTGAGGCAAAACGCAATTGAGACTCACGGGCAAAACGCAATATTAGCTCTAGGCAAAACGCAACTTAGTCTTGAACAAATCGCAATGAAACCTCTAGGCAAAACGCAACTTAGTCTTGATCAAAACGCAATGAGACCTCTAGGCAAAACGCAACTATCTTTGAACAAAACGCAGTGACATTTATTTAGCAAAACGCAAGAGTCTTCTTTGAAGTCAAAACGCAATCTGTCTTGGACACAAAACGCAATGTATAAAAAATTGGGCAGAGTAACGTTTAGTCAAAACGCAATGATGGTCTTCGATGAGCAAAACACAACCTGTGGAGAACAAACGCAAGACTTTGAAGCAAAACGCAATATTGTGAACCAAAACGCAATGCTTCTTTTATCAAAACGCAAGAGTCTTCTTTTGGAGTCAAAACGCAATGAATATAAGCAAAACGCAGTGACAATTTTTTCTTGACAAAACGCAACGAATTTTTTTTGTACAAAACGCAACAAGTACAAGTGTCACTTTCAAGTACAGTACTTTTTGTCTCTTATACAAAACGCAACATCCTTTGTAACCAAAACGCAACGAAGAATTCTTTAAATATCCAAAACGCAACGACGAAAAAATTCTTCTAACTTTTATCTAAACCACGAAATAAGTTGTTGAGCCTTAATAAATGATCCAATGGTTTGTTTTAAGCACGAAAGTACCACACTAGTCCTAACCTTAGATGGTTAAATGGTTCTCATGTGGTGAAGAAGAGATATTATGCTTATTTGGTAAAGTAAGAGAAAATTTTGATGAGAGGATAATTTGAGTTTTGAGTTGTGCTTTTGAATTGTTTGAGCAAAGTTACATATGTTGTGCATTTGCTTATTTTTGGCTTTTCGGAGATGACGACTTTACCAATTGCATTACAAGGTAAATTACTTGAATATTTTAGATAAAACATTCAAGTCGTCGATCCTACTTCATTGTGTATTTTATGCATATATTTGTCAAATATTTGGAACACAACTATTGGACAAGTAGACTCAATATGACATCATTTACACAAGTGTGAGTTATGATCCGATGCATATTCTTATCGTCTTAGAAAATGATGTCGTTATTTTCATATCAATCAAGTGTGATTGAGTATGTAGGTTTAAGATAATATATATTGTTATATTTTGATATAATCTCAAAGCTAGACAAATAAGAATTTGATTTCTTGTCCATACTCAAAAACTTGTCAATTAGATTAGATAATAATATCAATCATAATTTGAATAATGAATCAATATATATTCGAAATCTTTCTTGACCCTCACGAACACTCTTTTTAAAAGAAAACAAATAAAAATTTTCACAGTATGTTCTATTTATCCTAAGACAAGTTGTAAGGTGAGGTTGATGAATAATGACAAGTTAATTTTTTACTTCAAGATTGTCATATATTTGCTTGTGCGAAAAACTATTTATTGATATGTATAGTATGCATAGTTTTTAACATTTTATGAGTATATAAATAATTTTCCTAACCATTTTTATACAACACACATTTTTTATAAAATATTATACGTTTATAAAATAGTATAATTATGTGTGTGTGTGTTAGAACAATGCAAGCATAAGTAAAGTTTAAAAATACATTTTCTTTTACTTAATTATCAATGTATTAATACAATCTTTTATTTTGTTTAACCAACCCAAGGCTAAACAGCGCAAGATGATGAAAAGATTTAGACATTTTGTTGGAAGAGAGTTAATGTGTTAGAAATATTTTAGTGACCGGTTTTAACAAATGATCTCAGGACATTATTTTTCCACACACTTGACAAACTATTGAACTCTCATTTTTAAATGGGTTACTACACTCAAAATGATCTACAAGATGTTTATGTAACACTTGTAAATATAGTGATCTATGCCTATATGCAATGTACAAACAATTTTGCAACTTAACGCAAAAATCTAGCGTAATTCCTAGGCATAATCCGGAAAACTAGTAACATACAAATAGCATACATGACACATGTGTTTAGATATATAATTACCTCAATTACAAATAGCAATGCTCACTTAATAATATCTATTAACAGAATTACGATACAAGTAAATACACATACTCATTTAGCATGCACATAAAGATATTCGTTGTCGTTTTGTGTATTAAATACAACGATATATACTTAGCTTGATTTTATTTATAAATAAAATAATTTCCTCCCCATTTTAAAAATTAATCAAGATTAATGTTTTGAAAATATAAATGTACTATTTTTCAAAGATACATTGACTAGAAATGCTTGGCTTGAAAGAAAAAGTAAACTACAAGTTTTACGTCAAAACGAAACATAAAGTTTTGACCACTATGTAGTATTTTGCATTTCTGACTTATTTAATTTAATAATGAAGTCTTGGAAGTTCTTTTAAAATAAAGTAGACTCAATTATCTTTAAAATGGCAGGTGACACGACTTCTACGGACTTACGGTTGATTTTATATGATTTTTCGAAGTTTGCCAAAAACTGCTGAAACAGACAGACGACCCCCATAAAGGTGACGGCCCCCAGATATATTTGGGGGCCGCTCGAACATTTATGGGACCGCCACCAGTGACCCCAAAACACGTTTTTTGTTCAAAATCATTTGGTAACTTAACTGTAGAACATAGGACTTTAAAAAGTTGTTCCAGCACATAAATTTCGTGTTTTAGACATCATTTCTACTCTTACGACTTAGACAAACATAAGTTGACACTTCTAAGTTCTTTTGAGAAAATTTTCCTTCAAGCTAGTATACGAAGTATATTTAATAACAAAACTAGTACGAATCAAGCAACAAAACACTTTTCATATTTAATCCCCCTTCATGGGTAATTTGATACATGGATCGTACTCTATTTTAAAAACCATTTGTTTTGAAAACTAGAGTGACGTGGCTCCTGATACCAATTGTGGAAACCGTAGAGGGGGGTGAATACGTTTTCATTTAAAAACTTTAAATCTTTAGTATCAAATCGCCAATCAAGTTAGACGAAATATGAGAAGTGTCGATAATAGATTTACAATAACTAGCGCATATTCTACCAATATATCCATACTCACAATGTCTACTACAAAGAGCTACACAACCATGACTAACACAACATACACAACAATTTACACAATCATAAGTGCAATACAAGTGTAAAAGTAAGGCGATAAATGTAGAGACATAAATAATGAGAAAGGTAAAAGAAAATGCAAACAAGATACGGTGATTTATAGTGGTTCGGTCACGAAGCTCCTCTTTGCCCTAATCTACTCCCCGAGTATCCAACTCGAGAGTTACTTCACTAATCAACAAGCTCTCTTTCGGCGGAGAAAACCTTATAACGTTGCTTACATTATTTT
>BQNB010148977.1:911-15323 GCA_026074375.1 Tanacetum coccineum | reverse complement strand
TGTTTGATCGACGGTGGTAGAAAGAAATTGTGTTTAATTAAGTTGTCTCTTAAGTGTTTTAATTCATTAAACTACATGGGATTTTACAATTCTTGACAAAACCGGGAAAAACAAGTTAATGTTTCACGAGATTTTACAAGTCAAAGAGATAAACCGTATAATTTGGAATTTTGAGTTGTTCGGTTTGGGTTGTTCGACTTGAGTTGTTCGACTCGGGTTGTTAGACATGGGTTGTTCGACTCAGGTTGTTCGACTTGATTTGTTCGACTCAGGTTGTTCAACTTGGTTTGTTCAACTCATATTGTTCAACTTGAGTTGTTCGACTAAGGTTGTTCGACTTGGGTTGTTCGACTTGAGTTGTTCTACTAAGGTTGTTCGACTTCAGTTGTTCGACTTGAGTTGTTCGACTCAGTTGTTTGACTTTAGTTGTTCGACTTCCTCTATTTCGAAACCCAAAAAATTATAAACACAAAAAGACACCCTTTTGATGGTTGTTTTGCAAAAATACTTGTACAACTAGTGTTACTCACCCTATTGGAACAAGAAAAATAGAAACTTTATAGTTTTTAAGCCGAAAAATTTAAAATCAAGATTTTGTTCTTTGTAAAGGTTTTGAACATAAAAGATGACCAAAAATGAATTTTTTCTTGATTTAAAGCTTGTACACCTATATCCTAAAGATACTACATCAAATTTACCAAGGTAGATGATCTTTTAGTGTACCCAAATAGCTTCAAATCAATAAGAAAAAATAAAGAAATCGACGATTTTTTGCAATAACACAAACCAAACAAAAATAAACATAAAAACTAAACACACCACTCCATGGCTCTTGATACCAATTGAAGAATATTAGATATCTTTTAACAACAAGAACTAGAGAGAGAAAGTAGGAAGGAAGGAGGTATTTTAGAGAGAGAAAGACAAAGAAAAGAAATGCTTAACTATGTGAAAAATACAACCAACCAACCACATCTCCAAGGAATGGAGAGGTGTATATATACCTTACATTAGGCAGATGGGCCTTGGAATAATGGACTTATCCATGGGCCTTGGTCTAACTATGTAAGTTTCTAAAAATTACTGAAGGAGCTAATGACTGTTATCTATGGAAGCGACCGACACTTTTGTGTTCCTAACAAATCTGTTTATGAGGAAGACATTGCATTTTTGAAATATGATGTTATGGTAAGAGATAATTCTATTACAGAGCTTAAAAATCAGTTAGTAGAGGCTTTAAGATAAAATGATGATTTGAAACTCTAATTAGAAAAGTTTGAAACATCAACTAAGAAACTAACTGATCTATTAAACAGTCAAATAAGTGTTAATAACAAGACTGGTATTGGTTTTGACAGTCAAATGATTAAGAATGAAATGCATGATATTCATAAGAATTATAGTGAAGTGTTTGTAAGTGCATATGATAGTAGTGTGAATGAGATTGAAGAGGAAAATAATCAAGTAAATGATAGGTTTAAGAAGGTTAAGGGATATCATGCAGTTCCTCCTCTCTACACTGGGAACTACTTGCCCTCAAGACCTGACTTGTACTTTGTTGGATTAGATGATTCTGTCTATAAGACTAATGTGAGTGAAACTATCACTAGTGTGCCTAGGAATGAATCAACTGCATCTAAGTATAGTAAGGATAATTTAGAACAACCTAAAGATGTTAGGCCTAGTGCTCCTATTATTGAAGAGTGGGAGTCTGATAGTGATGATGACTGTGTGACTAGACCTTCAATTGAACAGAATAAACCTAGTTATGCTAAAATCAATTTTGTTAAATTAGATGAAAATACTAGGAAATATTGAACAAAACACATATAGGCAAGCTGAAAACCTTAGGAAAAGTCAGAGTCCTAGGGTTGATAAAAGAAATTGGAATGGACTGATGACTCAGAAACTATAGGATGGTTTTGAGTTCAATAAGAAAGCTTGTTTTGTATGTGGAAGTCTTAACCATTTAATCAAGGACTGTAACTTTTATGAGAATAAAATGGTTAGAAAATCTGTGTTGAATAATATAGGAAGGGTTACTGGTCAAAGGGAAGTTAGACCAGTATGGAACAATGCTCAGAGGGTGAACCATCAAAACAAATTGACTCACCCACATCCTTAAAATGTATTATGACCAACAACATTTAGCAACAACCCTGGACCCAAGGTGGCCGTATAATACTGCTAAGCAAAGCTCTCCAAAGCAGCAACATCATTAGTATTGTCAGGCCATGTTTAATACTGCTGCCATCAAACCAGAGTGACATGCTGCATCACCAAAAATATTCTTATTTTAAAGCACATTCACCATTAAGAATGCCTTTTAACCAAAAATCAGCAGTTAAAACCAATAATTTTAATGAAAATGTTTATACTGCTAAGCTTAATAATGTAACTACTGTTGGGCCAGAAGTAGTAGTTAGTACTGCTGAGGGAAAAAGGGAAAATACTGTTAAGTCCTCAGCATGCTGGATTTGGAGACCAACAGGAAAAGTAATTGACCATATCTCCAAAGACAGTGGATCATACATGCCTAAAAGATTTGACTATGTTGATCCTCAAGGCAGACTCAAGTTCAGTGATGATTAGGGTCCCGCAAGAGAAACAATTCTCTTATTTTGAGTAGCAGGGTAATCCACAAAATGCTTTATCAGAATCAAGGGATTTTTGATAGAAGATGCTCTAGGCATAATGACTGTAACAATCCTACCTAACAAATATCAAGACATTGATGGAGGATTTGTTGCATTTGCTGGAAGATCCTAAAGGAGGTAAAATCACTGGTAAAGGTAAAATTTAGGACATAGGAAAGGAATTAGACATTGAAGAGTGTATACTTTGTAAAAGAACTTTAGTTTATTCTTTTCTCTGTCCCACACAAATGTATGAGAAGAAAAACAGTGTTTCCTTTTTATACTAAGACTGAATGAGTCTGTATTCCTATCTCCTGACTCAAGCTACTTTGATGAAAGTCTAGTCTTGCATAAAGTTTCCCAGACATGAGAACATGTAGCAGTTTTGATCTAAAGAATGTTCATCCTTCAGAAGGTTTAGACTTTTTAATTGCAAAGGCTATAATAGATGAGTACCCATTTATGGCATATGTAGGCCTTGGACACATAAACTATTAAAACTATGAACAAAACTTTGAGGGGAAACCATGTTTGAGGCCTTACTTCAAAGCTTTTTTTTAAAAATGACCATTCTTGTGATTCTTGTCAGAAGGGAAAGCAACACAAAGCCTCTTGTAGACCAAGCATAGAGCCTTCTATCAGCCATCACATCAAATGTTGCAATAATAGACTTATTGGACCAACATTATGTAAGAGTATCAATCACAAGGATATATTGCCTTTGATGACACTGATAATAATAGTATGTTTAGTTGGGTTTCTTTTGGCCACTAAGGATGATACTAATGAATCCTTACAAAACTTATACAGACATATGAAAAACCACAAAAATCAAATAAGGTTAAAATCAAACATATGTGACTGACTTGATCTCTAAATACATAGCCCTAGGGTTCATAAAAAGTTCGATTATGTGGTTTAGGTATAATAGGTCTTTATTTTGTTTTTATTATAAAGTAGCTTTGTTAATAAGGTGAATTATGCAAAAAATGAAATATCATAATTACCAAAGATAGGACTGAGAGTGAAAAAAAAAGGAAGGGAAGGCTTCATCCTTCTCTATAAATACCACCTCCGCCTAAACATCATTAAGGAGGTGATGCTGTTGTAATAAACATTTCCTTTTTTCCCTCCATTTTATAACATTTGAAATTGACTACTTTCCCTCCACTACTAATCCTCTCTAAGCTAGCTTCCATGAATTAATAATGTATGATCAAGAAAAATAAGACCAAACAAGTGGTATCATATTCCATAGAGATACGAGTGAGTCATTTGTGTGGGTTTTTCCATGTCCGAGAACCTCGTGATACACTCGTGAATCGGTGAGCGTTTGAGCTTTCGAGTTGAGTTTTGGCAGTAATTTCGAGTATTTTGGCGTTATCGAGTGTGGTGTTTGCATTTTCAGTAGTTTTCTACAGTTCTCAGAAGTATTTCTACATTCTCGGAAGTTGTTTTTATACTCTCGGATCATTTTTCTTGAAGTTTTAGGAGTTTCAGTAGCACTTGTAGTCTTATCTCGACAGAAAAGGTATTGTAATAGATATATACGTATTTTCGGTTCAATCCGAAAATCCGTAGTATTAGAGAGATATTATTAAACTCGGTTCAATCGAGTTTTATAGCCTTTCACACTTTTTCGGTTCTATCGAAAAGTGTGAATAAGGAATTAATGTTTTTAAATCTCAGAAATACGATTACTAAGTGTTAAAATACATCAAGATCACGGTTTTATCGTGAATTGGGATTTTGAAAAACAATTAGTCAATATCAAAAAACTCGGAAAATCCAATACGGTCTTTTATTCGAATTATATTTTTAAGTGTTTTGGATTATCCATAATCATAAATTGTCGGTTTATCGATTAGGTGATTATTGATAAATCTATAATCTTTCGAGAGTTTTCAAAACTCGGTTCTAACGAGTTTAGAGTAAGAAGATTTCCGAGATAATCGTTTTAGGATTACCGATTTGTGTGGTATTTATTTTTACGAGTATAGTACCTGTATGAGAAGGGTAACGAGTATCCAATAATACGTGATATTCTAGACAGTGTTGTCTAGTTTTACAAGTGTTCGCAGAAGTGTACGAGTTTAGAAATCTATTTTCACAAATATCACTTATTTTTCGTCTACAAAGAATCCAATCTATTAGAATCAAAAGAAATGACAACATCCAAACATATCAACAATCTCTGCTGATGCCGGTTCTGAACTAGGCCTCCCATGCTGAAATGGGGTAGTTTATATACCCTGGCAAGTAGAGTTTCGACGATACATGAAATCGAAAAAAGGGAAAACCTAAAGTGGCTTAAACAAAGCACTTGTGTGAAGTCCTTATCCTTTAAGATTTCATTCCTAACAACTCCACATTCTAAAATTGCAAACAGCTGAGGATTTTAGCAAGAATGCGTTATTACATTATGAAGTTAGAAGATGGAGCTCATGAATCTGATTCTTCTTTCTATTCCAAATGACATTTATAATTCTGTGGATGCTTGCACTTCGGCTAAGGACATGTGGAAAAGAGTTGAACGTCTTATGAGGGGAACTATACAAAACAAAGTTGATAGAGAAACTCGTTTTACAAACGAATTTGATCAGTTTGTTGCTGAACCAGGGGAAGCACTTGTTTTAGTTTACAATCGTTTTGCTCAGTTAATGAACGATTTGGAAAGAAATGACATGCATTTTCCAATTGTTACAATTAACACAAAGTTTCTGAATAGCTTGCAACCGGAATGGTTGAAATATGTTACCCAAGTTCGTCTTGCTAAACGTTTGACAGTGGATACGTTTGATGATCTTTTGATTATCTTTAGCAATCGAGAAACTGTAATGACTCACGACAAAGAAGTTAGAAAAATCTCATGAACATTTGCTCTCGATAGCACATACGTTCATCTTCAGAAACACATCGTCATATTATGTGTACACATCCCCACTTATGTGGTTGATTATGAGATGAATACCAAGCCGTGATGATGTTCACAACCAATATTAAAGATCCTCTAGCAACTGTAATGTTGTTACTTGCTCAGCCAGTTACTCAAAAATATTTTCTACACCAACAAATAATTTCTCGCGCACTTACATCAATACCAGAAACCAAGCATACCAATCAAGAGACATGGTAATATTTCAAAGTAGGAACTCTGGTAATGTTGGAAGAAATAATAGACAAGCTTATGTTCAGGAGGAAAATAGTAGAGGGATCGAATGCTCCAAAGAGACTGGAAATGTTTCAAAGAACTCTTCCGAACTCGTCTTCAGAAAATACTTCAACTTTTCATGCTTACAACACATGGAAAAAGACATTCTTCCCGGAATTGTCCAAAGCCAAGAGTTCGGGACTCGAAATACTTCATGGAACAAATGCTGCTGGCAAAACAGGATGAAGCTGGAGTAATTCTTACCGATGAGCAAAATGATTTTCTCTTCCAGACTGATGCTTTTCAAGGATGAAGAATTGAAGAACTCAGTGCAAACTATGCCTTAATGCCAGAAAGTAACCCACATGATAACACATCAGATGCTGGGCCAAGCTATATTTTGCATTTATAAGTAGGTACAATCTTTATCCAATAAAAAAAATGAAAATGAAACAACATGTAACCAACTCATACTAAAATTAATTAACGAGTACTATTGGTGATGAATCAAATAATAGTGATATAATATTAGATTCACCAAATAGGAAACGTTAGCTAGTGGTAGTATTGAAAAAGATACACATGTTCCAATCTATGTGGCGATAGTGAGCAATTAGCCATAAATGCAATATCAGAAGTCTGAAAAACAACAAATCATTGCTCCAAATAGTTCAAAAACAAAACATGACTTTGACTAGTCAGCTTGAGTTGTATAAGGAAAGGGTTCGGATTTTGGAAAACATAAATGGGGATAATAATTATCTCAACGAATTTCTTGAGGCCGATAAACGAGCAAAACATTTTTAGCTAATAAGCCCCAGTCTCAATTTATTCGAGATCGAGATATTTATATCAGAGTCTAGAAAACAACAGATAAAAAAGAATTAGAAGTCAAAGATACAAACGAAAAAATGAGGAACTTCAAAAGGACTCATTCCAATTTAAAAGACAAATGAGTGAAAATAAGAATAAATACACTAGACACTGTTCTAGAACTTGAGCCAAACTGAAAAAGAATGTTGATCTACGTTTTTGAAACATGGCAATTCCTTACAAGGAAAGTTTATGCTTGGACCAAAGCCATGACTGTGTAAGATCAGAAATAAAACATGGTTTGGGGTACCCGACATCCTTATACACTCAAGCAACAATTTCAGTAATGAGTCCAAAGTATATATCTTGCCTTTAGTTTAGGTAGTTCAGAGATTTCTTTTCGCATGTTGAAAACTGAGACACTCTTGAGAAGCACCAAAAGTCTTACAAAAAGTATACGAAAACATGAATGATCTAATTTGCTGATGGCAAATAACAGAATTGCTGGACAATTGATTATACACAAATAAATGATCACTAAAAAGACTTTTGTCTTCCTCAAAAAGAACTATTTATCCTGCTGAGCAACAATATTTTTCCATCCTTGGCTTTTTTTCCTTTCTGATAAGAATTCAAATGCGAACTCCTTCTAATCTCGGTATCAATGCCGAGTGACTCACCTTTAGTATCAATTAATAAGATATATATAAAAAATTGTTTTCAAAGGCTGTCTGAATTAATTCAAAAGAACTATAAACGAGCAAGTATTTTTTATACGTCACCTGAAGAAATACACTCAATGATTTTTGTCAAGATCAACTCAAACCAATTGTAAATGAGTTGCATTTCTATTTTGAATTCTTTAAGACACCATTTCAGAGGGATATAAAAGAGATGAAAGATGTTTTTGAGTCTACAGAGAGTGCACTTTATGAACAATAAAAGGAAAATGATTTTTTGAAAGATCAACTTTTGGAGTATACTCTTCAAGTAAATGAAGTTGAATAAGTCTGTTGTTAAATCATGAATTGTGTAGACAAATTCAACTCCATGCTAGGAAATTGAACAACTAAAAAGAAATCCATCGAGATGCAGAGTGTGCAAGCAAAAATAAAAAGTCTTGAAAAAGATGTTCAAAGGAGGAGGAAAACAAAGTTTGATTTTGAATTAAAGTCACAACAGCGAAAAAGAAAAACATAAATGGGATTTACAAAGTTTTCAGAAATACAAACCCAAATCCTCTTGATTATTCTTGGATTTCAAAAATGGAGAAACTTGAAGATAAGAACGTGTCTTTGGATTTTACGGTGCAATCTTTGATAAAAGAACGTGACAATGTCAAATTAGAATATCAAAAGCTTTTTAATTCAATCAAAAGCAACACGTCCCAAACTCAAACGAAGAAGGACCAATTAAATTGCTCATGGTCTATGAGAAAACATATGCATATTGGTGCAATTCATGCTGAGAAATCAAGAATCTTTTGATTACCATATCTGAGTTAAAAACTAGAGTGGTAAATGTTGAAAAAGGTAAGTCTGTAAATACTAAGTTTGACAAGATAAATGGGTCTCAACCTCTTCTTTGTGTCACACCATTACACAAACATGTTATTAAAAAGAAAACGAATGTTCAAAAATCAAAAGAAAACGCATGCACGTCAAAACCAGGTTCACTTTTACGACTTCACCTACCAAACAAAGAGGGGTAAATTCAAACAAGAATGTCATAGCACCTGGAATGTACAAAGTTGTCAAAACACATGAATAAAAAACAAGCGAGGCTAAGCATGATTTATCTTCTACAGGAATGAATGCGGCATCTAGTGTTAGAAGATCAATGAATAGAGATTCACATGTCAAGGATAGTGTCTTAACTAACTCTAAGAAGCCAGCAAAGAAAGTAGCAGTTTATGTTAGGAAAAATAAGCAAATAGATATCACATCTGAAACTGTTATCTCAAACAAAGAGAATGTAATTGATATTGATGTTGCAAACTCTCCTAAAGCGAAAACTTTGTATGTGTTTCCTTGTATTCAAATGTGCATTATTCCATGTCAAGATAATTGTTTTGCAAATTATAAATTAAATGTGCGTTCGAATGTTCGTAGACCAATATCCACTAAATCTAGAACACCAAAAATCTTATGATACTACTTATGTGAGTTCGCAAGACTAGGTTTTCTAAGGAGTTGACACTATCTAAGTCTTTAGATACTACTTATGTAGTTTCCAAACCTAAGATTGATGTCAGAAGCACCTTAAAAGCTAACGATAAGGTTTCTAGTATAAAGAGAAGACATGTACGCGATAAGTCTTTTAGCACATACATGCAGATTAAGATTTGAACTAGTCGAATCTGGAAAAAATGGTTTGAATCAAAACTAAATGTTGTTTGGTCTCCTGTTAACACAAACCCAAATGGTCAGAAATAGTTGTTGCATCAGAAAACAATGTCGTTCTCTGTTAAGAAATGGGTACTCCAAATTTGCCCACTTGTCCAAGGGCTTTTCTTCTTGTGGTGCATGTATGTATCAGATTGTTATGTTGGCTTGTAGATAGTGGTTTTTCAAGCATATGACGGTGCGATCGATCACTGCTAAAAAATTTCATTGAGAAATTCAAAGCACCGTTCGCTTGGAAAATGATAATTTGTAGGCAATCCACGGCTATGGTGATTAATATAACCGGGCATATCACTAATTTGTCATGTATATAATGTTCGAAAAGGACTTTGACATATCTCTGTTACGTAGAACAATTTTTGTATGCGATTTAGAAGTGGCTTTTCGTTCTAAGACATGTTACGTGCGTAATCTGGAAAAGGAGATGATTTGCTTACAGCGTCGTGAATCATCATTTATATACTGATCTCCATTTCTGACACATGGTTGCTTCTTCACCCGTTTGTCTAATGTCTAAGGAAACTTCGACAAAGTCATGGTTATGGCACCGCAGACTTTTAAATCTTAATTTTGGCACCATAAACGATCTTACCATACTTGACCTGGTTGATGGTCCTCCAAAGTTTAAATATGGAAAAGATCACTTTTGTTTTGCTTGTAAAAGAGGAAAAAGCAAGAAAGCTTCTCATCCACTCAAATTAGTTTCAAGTGATCACTCTAAATTGGAATTACTTCATATGGATTTATGCAGTCCAATGCGGGTAGCTTCAATCAATGGAAAGAAGTATATTCTTGTGATCGTGGATGATTATTCTCGATATACATGGGTTTACTTTCTTCATTCGAAAGATGAAACACCAGAGATTATAAAGAAATTCATTGCTCAAGCTCAACTGAATTATAAAGCCTAAGTTTGCAAGATTCATACAGACAATGGTATTGAATTCAAAAATGAAACTCTTAAAGCTCATTATGAAAAGTTAGGCATCATGTAATAATTTTCAACTGCTCGAACGCCTCAGTAAAATGGAGTAGTTAAAAGACATAATCGAACTCTTGTTGAAGCTGCTTATACGATGCTTATCTTTTCTCGCCTACCTGAATTTCTTTGGGCTGAAGCAGTGGCTACCGCTTGTTTTACTCAAAATCGGTCAATCATTCATACACGACATAACAAAACACCTTATGAGCTATTACGTGGCAGAAAGCCGAATGTTGAATATTTTCATGTGTTTGGTTCATTGTGTTATCTAACAAATAACCGAGATGATCTTGGCAAAATGAAACCAAAAGCAAACATTAGGGTCTTTATTAGTTATTCGAAAACATCAAGAGGGTTTTGAATCTATAACCGACGCACTAAAAAGATTATGGAAACCATTCATATCAAGTTTGACAAGCTTACAACAATGGCTTCTGAACAAGATTGTTTAGAACCCGAGCTTCAACGATTCATAAATCATAATTCATCAGCAAAAACAATGAATACTCCATCTAAAGAAGATTTGGATAATATGTTCGGTCCAATGTATGAAAAATATTTGCACGTGAAGTCCTTCTAGATACGACCCATCAATTCGCTGCACAACCGACTCAAATTCATGAAGACTCACCTTCTACATCTTTAATTATTGTTGACGAACATGAGGCTCCTCCCATTATGACTACATCTGATGAACAAACCTCTCCAATCTCTTTAACTGAGGCTGTGAACTTCAATAAGAGATCTCCTAATTTTGATGGCAATCACAGTTTGTTCATAAATTCCTCCAAGTCCTGAGGAAAATTGAGTCATCAAAACGGCTTAAAACCATCAAATGTGCAGAATTTCCACCAAGTACAACCCTCAACTCACATTTGGATAAAAGATCATCCTCTAGACCAAGTTATTGGTGACCCATCCAAACCTGTCATGACTCACCAACGGCTACACACAGATTCTGAGGTATGCATGTATGCATTAACCGTCAGCACTATTGAACCAATAAATATCAAAGAAGCTATGGCATACCACAGTTGGATTGAGTCCATGCAAGATGAGTTGAATCAATTTGAGAGACTTCAAGTTTGGGAACTCATTCTACGACCAGAAGGAAAGAATGTTATTGCTCTCAAATGGCTCTAGAAGAACAAGTGTGATGCTGAGAATATTGTAGTTTGGAACAAAACTCATCTTGTGGCTAAAGGATATAAGCAGGAAGAAGGCATTGATTTTGAAGAGTCATTTGTTAATGTTGCTCGTCTTGAGGCTGTTCGGATGTTTATTGCTTATCCTGCTCATAAGAATATCACAATCTTTCAAATGGATGTCAAAACGGCTTTTCTCAATGGTCCTTTGAAAGAAGAAGTCTATGTCATCCAACCTGAAGGGTTTATTGATCCAGAATTTCCAGATCACGTCTACAGGTTGAAAAAAGCTCTATACGGTCTTAAGTAAGCACCTCGTGCATGGTATAACAAATTATCTTCTTTTCTAATTGAACATGGGTTCACTAAAGGTATTATTGACCCAACTTTGTTCACACGACGTCATAGGGGAGACATATTACTTGTTCAAGTATATGTTGATGACATTATTTTTGGTTCAACAAATCCAGATTTTTCAAAACGTTTTGCAAACCTAATGAAAAATAATTTTGAAATGTCGATGATGGGTGAACTAAAGTTCTTTCTTGGACTTCAAGTTCATCAATCTCCCTGTGGCATATTCATAAGTCAGTCACAATATGCAATTGAGTTGTTAAAGAAACATGGTCTAAATGAATGTGTCTCAATGAGTACACCTATGGCAACTGAGAGGCTGGATGCTGATTTAGAAGGCACTCCTACTAATCAAACGACTTATCGTCGTATGCTAGGAGGGCTTATGTACCTAACAGCCAGTCATCCAGACATTGCTTTTGCTACTTTTGTATGTGCTCATTATCAAGCACGTCCTACGGTCAAACACCTCAAAGATGTTAAACGGATCTTTCGGTACCTGAGACAGTCCTATAACTTAGGCCTATGGTATCCGAAGGATTCTGGATTTGAACTAATTGCCTATTCAGACGCGGACCATGCAGGATGCAAAGATGATTGTAAAAGCACATCATAAGGATTGCAATTTCTAGGTGGAAAGCTCGTGAGTTGGAGTTCAAAGAAACAAGATTGTACTGCGATGTCTACTGCTAAGGCTGAATATGTTTCCTTGTCTGCATGCTGTGCACAAGTTATTTGGATGCGAACTCAACTGCTAGACTATGGATACAAGTACAATCGGATTTCGATGTACTGTGACTCCAAGAGTGCCATTACTATCTCGTGCAATCCGGTTCAGCACTCTAAGACTAAGCATATTGACATCCGGTATCATTTTATTAAAGAACATGTTGAGAAGGGTACTGTGGAAATTTATTTTGTCGGGACAGAATACCAACTTGCGAATCTATTTACTAAAGCGCTTCCAAAAGAACGCTTTGAGTATCTGGTTCATCGCATTGGTATAAGATGTATGACTCCAACTCAGTTGGAAAGCCTGACAAAGCTATCTTCTTGAAAAGATCATGCATCAAAAATATGTAAATAAATTTTTCAAAAACAAAAGAAAAAATTGAAAAATTCAAAATCCCAAAAACATTTGTCATATTTTTTATAAAAAAAATAAATAAATATAATAATTTAAAAAGATCACATGATTAGATTTATGATTCTAATTTTTTTATAAAAAGCTTTCAATTGAAAATATGGAATCAAAATCTGCGGGGGGGTAATTGAAAAAAATTTCATTCATATACATCATTTCAGAAATAAAATAAAAACAATGATCTCTCACATAAACTGAATTTGAAATATGCTATATTTTCAAGGGGGGGTTTTTATTTAAAACTCAAACATCTTCATTTTCGGACTATGTGCTGAGTATGATTTCATTCCAAGGGAGAGTTTTTGATAATGGTGGACAAATTTTGAAATGACTTCATTACTCAAGGGGGAGTTTTTGAAAAAATCAAAATTAAAATTCAAAGTGTAAAACTAAAGGGACTGAAAGTGTAATTTCTAAATCTTTTTCGGTTGCTATAAAAGGAAGAAATGTTTTTCATTTTAACTTTTCTTTTACCGAGTCATCTTATCGAGTTTGAGTAGAAAATCAACGAAAGTCTTTCGAGTTCATTACAACGATTACAACTACTTTTCTTACTCAAACGTAAGTGGATATGATTTGTGGTTCAAATAATACATGAGTTTGCATTATCGAGTTTAAACTCGGTAATATTTAGGATTACCGAGTTTGTGTTTTATCGAGTTTATGCAACAAGATTGAAATCAAGGACGATAATAAACAATGTTTATGTAGAAATAAGTGATAAATAGCTTAGGAATGGTTAACTAGTCGCTGAAATTGAAATTCAGAAGTATATGGTGTTGATCGAGTTTGATTGTTTGCATACTGTTTGGAGTCTGAAAAATGATAATAGAACATAAAATAAATCGAGTTTGGTTTTTTCATAAGTTAAAATGCATCATTGTTTATCTAGTTTGTGAAACTCAGTAATAGTCAAATAGTCAAACTCGGAAGGGTCAAAAAGTCAAACTCGGTGGTGTCAAAAAGTCAAAATTCAGTAAAAAAATGCGTTTGTGGAAACGTGAAGTTGTTTTGAGAAAGAAATAATTTTGATGATTAATATGATGATTAATGCTTGAATGTCTGTGGAACAAAAAGATCAGTTTCTCATGTGTGGTGAAAACATCAAATAATTTTGAGAAAGAAATCAAGTTTTTATAAATTCTAAGCTGTGGGTCATATATATCTATTCGTAATTATTTAAGTGGACTAAGTCATGTCCGGTTTTGGCCATTTTCTGCAATGAACAGAATGAGGAGTGAGTGACTTAGTGTCCATTTAATTATTGAATTAGATATGTTTGTCTTCATTGTTTAGGAATCATGACAAAAAGTGAAAGTGAAAAGTTTTTTATAACTTGAATCTGAAAATCCAAATCTTAATTGTTTAAGTGAACTAAGTCATGTCCGGTTTTGACCATTTTCTGCAATGAACAGAATGAGGAGTGAGTGAATTAGTTTCCATTCAATTGTGGGTTTGTGATTATATGATTCTATGTTATCATTATAAAGAAAGTTTTTGTCAAAATATTTCTGGAAAAATTTCTCAAAATCTGTTATTGTGTCAAAATCACACTCTTTCATAAAACAATTTTAATAAGTTGAATGATTTCTCTTTAATTTGTTAGTAAAAGAGTCTTGATTAACATCAAAAGAGAAATCTTTAACATTCTTGAAAGAGTATCATGTCACAAAGAATTTCTGGTGAGGATATTCTAAAAACAGAAAGAGAGAGCTAAATCCATACGCGAAAAAGCAAATCAAAAGTGTGTTCGAAAAAGAATTGCCAGAACACACAAAAATG
>BQNB010148976.1:0-10133 GCA_026074375.1 Tanacetum coccineum | reverse complement strand
AAGCGTGCGAAAAGGGCGAAAGCGTGCGAAATCGGGCGAAAGCGTACAAAAACGGGATAGCGTGCGAAAGCTAACGAAAACGCGCGAAAGCTGATGAAAACGTACGAGAGCTGGCGAAAACGCGCGAGAGCTGGCGAAAACGCGCAAGAGCTGGCGAAAACGCGCGAGATCTGACGAAAACGCGCGAGAGCTGACGAAAACGCGAGAAAGCCTACGAAAACGCGCGAATGCGGACGAAAGTGTGCGAAAACGTAAGAAAATGTGCGAAAACGTGCGAAAATGAAAGAAAACGGACAAAAACGTGCGAAAACGAAAGAAAACGTGCGAAATCAGGCGAAAAAGTATGAAAAGTAAAAAAACGTGCGAAAATATAAGAAAATGTCAAAAAACTTAAAAAAACAGACGAAAACGTAAAAAAACGGAGAACACATAAAAAAGACGAAAAGGTAATAAAACAGAGGAAAACGTAAAATAACTGACGAAAACGTTAAAAAACGGACGAAAACGTAAAAAACAGACGAAAACGAAAAAACAGACGAAAAAGTAAAAAAACAGACGAAAACATAAAAAAATGGACGAAAATGTAAAAAATTAGATGAACACGTAAAAAACTGACGAAAACCTAAAAAAATGACGAAAACGTAAAAAACGGACGAAACGTAAAAAAACTGAAAACGTAAAAAAACGGATGAAACGTAAAAAAAGACGAAGACGTGAGATAACTGACGAAAACGTTAAAAAACGGACGAGAACATAAAAAAACTGACGAAAACGTAAAATAACGGACGAAACCTAAAAAACAGACGAAAACGTAAAAAAACAAACCAAAACGTAAAATAACTGACGAAAACGTTAAAAAACGGACGAAAACGTAAAAAAACGGACAAAAACATAAAAAACGAACGAAAACGTAAAAAAACGACCGAAAATGTACAAAACAAACGAAAACATAAAAAAACAAACGAAAACGTAAAAAACAAATGAAAACGTAGAAAAACAAACGAAAACGTAAAAAACGGACAAAAACGTATAAAAACGTATAAGAACGTAAAAAAAGGAAAAAAAGTTAAAATACGTACAAAATGTCAAAAAAGTCAATTAATTGCAATTTGAGCAAGATTTGCCAACTCTAAAAATAATGAGGGAGTGGTAGTGTTAGTTTTAGTAAATTTACACTTTTGGTCCCTTCATGTTTTTTTTAATCTTAAATCTTGTCATTTTAATCTAATGAAATGAATGGTCTAAATTTGTCCTTTGGTATGTAAGGAGAAACTAGTATGCAAAATAACTCACCTCATAGGATATAAGAGAACATTCTAGAATCGTTACCATGAGCTTGAGCCCAATACAATTTAATGATCAATAAATACTAATAAATGTCTTGACTTGACTAGGATGATTATTATTGACTCTTGACTTTTATTGTTGAACGTTGACTTGATTTATACAAGGCTAATAGTCTTAACCAAGAAGAATATATAATACTGGTATATAATTATAATTAGGTTAGAGAAAAGGGGTATTCCATCAATCAAGGTATATATATACAAGAAGATTACGAGTTTACATGACATTTGAAAAAAATATAATTTGTACGTTCTAATTAAGTTCTTGATCTTTACCTCTCAATTAACTAACTAACTAGACGTGTAACGTGTTTCCGTTAGCAAAATCATATACTAGTAATAAACAACACACTTAATACATTTGTTATTTTCCTGTATCTTCTATTAAAATAGCATTATTACAATCTTTTTGGATATGCTTTTCTATTAGTTCTGAGTTGACAATTAAATTCAAATTTGATGACATTTGATCTAGATAAAAATTGTATATATTTTTAAGAATTAAAACATACACCATAAATTAACATGTACTTTTATTATTGGTTTCCTGTTCAAATATAGAAATGATATGATTGTATTTTAATTTAAAGATTGATTTTTTTAATGAAAGAAAGTATATCAAAGAACAAAAATTATTATATTGTCCGTTCATTGCAAGGTACCTAGCAATTTTCGCTTCGTTTAACTAGATGATTTTAACAATTTAAAACACGTCGAAGAAATTAAAACTTTCAAACGTACAATTTTTTTATTTATATTTTACAACAAATTAAAACGTACATAATTACACACAAAATCCAAAACTACACTGTACATACGTAGATACATGCTTGCATAATGTTTAGCTAGAGTACCCACAACTCTTTTATGAAAAACAAATTAACAATCTCACGCATATACATCACAAATATATCAGTGATGTTCATATCCGGGTGGATAACCCATAAACAAACTCATCTTCTCCTTCCGCGGAGGACATTGGCGGGGCTGACGGGTATACGGTGGCCCGCCGGGCTCGTGGCAATTGTCGTGTACTTGCAGACTCATAAACAACATTTTCCATATGAAAACCGTTCCTTCTAGGTTGGGGTGTAACATATGGTGGGTTCGTCCGACGGTTAAAGGTGATTCTCATTGTATTCGTATGTGTAATCTCTACACTATCCAAGCCCTCTGACAATCTCACCACATCACCTAAATCTCGAATATTGAAAGTTGGTTGTGTTGGTATGATAGAAGATACGATAGAATTATGAGGGTTTTGGTTTATTGGGACGATCGCTTCTTGTGGTACAATTTCAACTGGTTTCTTAATTCTACGTTCCAGATCGTGTCTTATTTCTTCGGGGATCCTAGTACTTGACACAGTGGCTTTCCCACTTTCGCGGTCGAATTTCACCACTTTGATCCCTCCAATTTTACGCAGTGCGTTCTTGACCTTTAGTATACAGCCGTCACAGTCATGAAAGCCGATTATTTGTAAAATGGTCGTCATTGGAGTTTGTTTGAGCGATGAAATAATAGAACCAGAATCGAACTTAGAGAACTTGATGGAGATACATTTTAAAGACAAACATGGTGGAATGTATATATAGGCATAAAAGGTGCGTTAATTGGCCCATGCAAGTTGGTAACTTACTAACTACGTAATTCCAAGAAAACTACTGGTCCAAATAACGACTAAAAAATAGTGTTTATATGTCCTATTAAAGTTCTTGGTCTTTTCGCTTAAATTTGTTGCTGTTGTTAGTTGTTGCCCCTCAATTAGTTGGACTAGGGACGTTACTATATACAATTTATTTAATTGTATGGTCGCAACGTATTAAGATTTTCACTTTTTTAATTGTATTTTTATCTAAATTTCAACGTGACCATACAATCAGGGCCGTCCCGTGGTTTTTGAAAGCCCTGTGCGAAACGCACAATGCATCAAAAGTACAATACATGCCTCGAACATGAAAACTTTAAGCATATATAAAGTTGTTTTAGTCAAGTCTAAACAATATTAAAAATTAAGGCAAATGATTTAAGCACTCCTTGAAGGCTTAAACCCTTTGCGACATGTAAATAATCAGTGATTTTTAACATATCATACACGTAAATATTGGGTTGGAATTGTCACTTTTGAAATCCTTATACATTAGCTTGGAGAAAAGAAAAGGTGAAAAACTAAAAGGCTAAAATAAAAGTGAAAAAACAAGAAACTCTAAGGTGTAAAATGAAAATAACATAAATTATGTCATCTTCCTCACTTGCTCGTGATATCTGTCTCAGTTTTGGTAAATAATTTAGAATCTCTTAAACTAATTAATCTTTTCTCCACACTTTATATTAACTAACATATCTTAAGTTTTTAACCATATATTGCAATAAGTTTTATGCTAAAAATCGAGCTAAATAACCATCGATGGTTTATTTAATTGTATGGTCGCAACGTATTAAGATTTTCACTTTTTTAATTGTATTTTTATCTAAATTTCAACGTGACCATACAATTCAAAAATTATTATAAAATGGAGTACTCGGTTTCGAGGGAATTAATGAAAATGTATATTATTTATTTAGAAAAGTTCATTTGCATACTAGTTTCTCCTCACGTACCAAGAGACAAATCTCACTATTCATTTGGGTTTGATCTAATGGTGAGAATTAATTTATGATTTAATTGGTTAAACCTAATAAAAACATGTTTTTTTTATTCTCTCTTTGTCTGGTATGTACTCTTTCTTCCCCCATCTCAATTTTCATTATTCTTTTTTCATTGTAAATTTAATCCGCCACACGCTCTCTTCACTTCCGACGACATTCCGCCCGCCGGAGATCTTATCAACGCCGTCGTTACTCTTTCACCGGACAACAGTAAGTACCAAACATTCACCTTTCATTATTAATCGCCTTCACAAACACTTACCTCATTTACTGTGTTAATTAGCATTCACATTGAAATCTAGGGCTGTTAATTAAATGATCAAAACTAAATTCAATTCAATTCAATCATTTTTCAATATAAAAGGGATCCAAGTTCTATGTTAATATGGGTGATTATGCTGGTTATATTTACTGAAATGGATGATTATGTAGGTTATATTTAGCCGTTTAATGTTCTGCCATGTTACCCTAAAAACTATTTTACAGCTGATTTTACATATAGTATGAAGGGGTCTAATTATCTTTACTCTAGTTGAGATTAAGATCTCATAATCTCATATTGTATGTTATTGTAGTTAGTGTGAATTATTGATGGTTCTATTGATAATATGTGAAGTCGTTGTAATTTATAGATTAGGATGCTTAGTGAAGTTGCTATAATTTTATCACAAAGTGTTGAGCATTGTGGGATCGATGTTTTAATAGATTATGACGATTTAGTGAATCTGCAGTTGGCTCACCATGGTTTAATTACTATAAACATTTAAGTTGAGCAATAAATCTAGCATTCTAGCTTAAACGTCAAGTAGTATTAAGGTTACTAACTTAAATCTAGTTTGTAGCCACATTTGCTGATTTAACTTGAATGACTTTCTGCTATGCAGTTATGAATTTTTGTATATGGTTGGGAATTACTCTTCTGCAATGTTTTTAAATAAAGGAATAGCTCTTGAATCTTGTTTTGTTGCTTGATCTTAGCTTGTTCCACTATATGATATTTTTTAAGTATATTTATGTGTATTTTTTTTTTGGAAAGTAAAGTGAACATCGCACATAGGTGCTTGCTTAGAAGTTGCACCTTGTTTAGAAACTACTCAATTGTCATGCCGATTAGAACTCTATTTCGTGGTGATATTATTGTTTTTAACAAGATTGCTGATTAATACCGTTTGGCTTAAACTTCCTTTTTTAATATTTAGAATATAACTTACTTTGTAGGTGGAAGTTAATGATATAGTGACAGTGGCTGGTATGACCAGGCCAAAGCCGCTACCTAACGAACTCTTGTCTGAGCTCGCCGTTTCTACAGAAACAAAACTCCAAAGCTTTCGGGTAACATAAACATACAAATATACACTTATAATCAAGTACACCAAAATACTCTCATAGACAAAATCCCAAGTTCCTAACTAACATTTTATGTATGGCATAATTCTTTATTTCAACACCTTGGGAAGTATTTTAAGAAATCTACCAAAGCATTAGAGAAGCAAGTTGTTAGAGAAGCAAAATTTTATGGAACCCTTATAAGGTCAGCTGAATTATTACTCTCAGACCTTACTTAGTTGAAAATTCATTTAATCTACCTGATAACCTGACTCCATAAGTAGCACAACTTACATACTTTCAAGTTCGTGAGCAATTGAGTACTTAATGGCCAATACTTGCAGACAAGTTGCCTGAGAAGTCAACTAGTAGAGTAGCACCTCTAGTTCAGGTAACACTTTTGTCTTTTCTTAATACTATATACTTTCAATGTTTTAAACTATTACTAATCTGATGCCATAACTTGATTCAACTTATATAATGTCGCTTAGCTATTTTGGATGACGTTGATCAGAATCCATAAGATTCTTTCACTTTATTATCATCAATATATATGTCCAAGCACTTGTTTATCCGTTCAAACACACTTGTAAAAGGTTTTCCAACTTTATCATGTCCATCATGTGGTAGCAGACATACAACTTAAAGTCAAATGACGAATATAATGATGGTTCAAATACATTACCAGAGGATGTTACAATATCGCTTTCAAAATTACATATGTTAGGAATTTTTCATACTCTTGTCTTTGTAGAATCGCTCAAGGTCTTTTTAATTGGATAAACTGATATGTGTGAATGGCATACTTGTTAAGTTGTCATAATTTTTCAACCATATACCGATCAAAATGTACCTTGTTGTCCATGATGTATTTAATTCAGTTGTTATATACTAAAGAAAGTTACAGTCAAACGTTACAGGTGCTTATGTTGTTGGTTGCTTTTGAAGGTGTCTAAAAGTCAAAATGGATGCGGAGCCTCCCAAGACCTCGTCTCCCGTTAAAAGTGCAGATTTAGAAGCTTCTGTTCCTGTAGACAATAGACACAATAAAGTTGCACAAGAACAAGACCCGATAAGGCCTTATAGGGTCGGGTTGATTCGGGTCTAACATAACTGCTTTTTAATTAGTTCGTTATCGGGTGATCATCAAATTAATTGTGTGCTTGATTTTTTGGCTGCCTTTTAAACATGTACTTATGAATATTGACGTTGTTTTTATGGTTATGTAGGATGAAGAAGTATACCTTGAAACATACCAACATGATGATGAAGCATTGTGCATTCTGTGGTTATGGTGGATGTTGAAAAAAATTAGAGATGCACTGTTTTGGCATGTCTTTCATCTACACAAATGTTCCCCACTAAACCTTGATATTGTAGACATCTCCATTGTATGTTGTATGCACCCATATATGATGCAAGTATTTAGGATAAAATCATTCAGCCTGTCAAATCAACGAATTTGGTGCAACACTATAAAACATACCAGAAGGTGGCAATTAATGTATATATTACGCTTCATGTAAAAGTGGAAGTTAATTTTTAATACATGCTTGTAACTTGTAACCTCTATATGTATAGAAAATACATGTTTTACATTGTTTGATTATGAGATATTTAATCTTCTAAGTACACTCTTTGTAGAACATGTAATGTTAGTACTTTAATAGGTAACTTACTTTCTTAGAGTATCTTTGTCACCTGTGAATTTTGCGGGTCTATAATCTAATTTGAATATAGATGCATGAATGATGTTTACTTTTGATCATTTTATTGAAAAGTATAAAACTATTAGAAAACACATAAGTAAACAAATCAATAAAATATTAGAGGTGATATTCAAAGCAATATAAAAAAATACAAATCAATAATATATTATAGGTGATATTCAAAGGTTAAAAAGTATACTTGTTTGTTTATGAAACATCACAAGTGATATTAGACATTAAATATGTTTATGAAATATCACAAGTGATATTAAAAATATCATGTAAATTAATGCAACACTTGTTTGGTTTTGAAAATACGTCGAGTTTTTATTTATCGTTTGCTTCATTTTTATTCATTTTGGTATTTGTAAATGACACTTGTTTATCATTTGTGATATAACATTGTATCAAAGTTGAAAAGTATTTAAATGATATGTCTTAGTAACTTTAGAGTAATATCTCAAGTGATAAAGTAATAGAATGTGAAATTAGTCACTTTAAATTAATATCTCAAGTGATATAACCAGGCATGAATGATGTCTACTTTTGCTCATTTTATTGCTTTATCACCTGCGATATTACTCATATGTAAAATACCAGAATTATCGTTACATTCTATTGCTTTATCACATGTGATATTACTCATATGTAAAATACCAGAATTATCGTTACATTCTATTGCTTTATCACATGTGATATTACTCATATGTAGAATATCTTAATTAGTCACATTATATTTCTTTATCATATGAGATATTACTCTTAAGTGACTAAAAATGACAATTTAAATACTTGTTATCTTCCTTACAGTGTTATATCACAAGAGATAAACAAGTGTCACTTACAAATACCAAAATAAATAAAAAGAAAGCAAACTATATAGAAACTTGACGCAGTCTTAAAATCAAACAAACGTTTGCATTGCTTTTGAGCAAAATAAAAATTCGCCTAAAGAGGCTTAACCTTTGTAATCCTACTAACAGTATAATATCACAAGTGATAGATAACATTGATTACATGTTAAGAATTTTAAACATAACCATACTTAGTGTCACATTATATTACTTTATTGCCTGTGATATTAATCATATGCGGAATACCATAACTAATGTTACATTATAATGTTTTATCACATGAGATTTTATTATTATTTATTTATCACTGGTGATATTACATTGCGAGGGTAAGTCTAAAGGCGGATTTGACAAGTCTGAAGGCTGATGTTGTTTTCAAATAGTCTTAGAATATCACATGTGGTAAATAAAGTTTATGTATATATCACTTGTGATATTATACCTAGTAGTTTGGTGTTAAAGTTAACACTTTTATTCCTATTTAAAGTTTATGTATATTTTTAACATAGGGTTCAGTGTTTAGGGAGGGGGTTTAGGGTTTTTGGTATAAGGTTTAGTGGTTATGGGTTCAGGGTTTTGGTATAGAGTTTAGTGGTTAGGTATTTAGGGTTTTTGGTATAGGGTTTAGTGGTTGGGGGTTTAGGGTTTAGTGGTTAGGGGTTTAGGGTTGTTGGTATAGGTTTTAATGTTTATGTATATATCACTTTTGATATTATACCTAGTGGTTAGGGGTTTAGGGTTTTTGATATAGGGTTTAGTGGTTAGGGGTTTATGGTTTTTGGTATACATTTTAAAGTTTATGTATATATCACTTGTGATGTTATACCTAGTAGTTAGGGGTAAACGGTTTTGGTATAGGGTTTAGAGGTTAGGGGTTTAGAGTTTTTGGTATAGGGTTTAGTGGATAGGGGGTTTAGGGTTTTTCGATATAAGGTTTACTGGTTAGCGGTTTAGTGTTGTGGTATAGAGTTTTTAGTTTATGTATATATCACTTGTGATATTATACATAGTGTTTACGTATTTAGTGTTTTTGATATAGGGTTTAGTGGTTAGGGGTTTAGGGTTTTTAGTATAGGGTTTAGTGGTTAGGGATTTTAGGGTTTTTGGTATAAGGTTTAGTTGTTAGGATGTTTAGGGTTTTTGGTATAGGGTTTTTGGTTTTTGGTATAGGTTTTAAAGTTTATGTATATACCACTTGTGATATTATACCTAGTGGTTATGTATATACCACTTGTGACATTAAAGTAAAAAACTTAACGTATTCTCAAAATCAAACAAGTGTTTCATTAATTTAGCATTTCTTTTGAGCAAAATAATAATTCTGTTAAAGAGGCTTAACATTTGAATTCCTGCTGATGGTATAATATCACAAGTGATAAATAACTTTGATTATACCAAACTCTTCATAGTTACTCATATCACAAGAGATTAATACCAAACCTGTGATATTACTCATATGTACAACATCAGATTTAATGTCACATTATATTGCTTTATCACATTAGATATTACTCTTAAATGACTAAGAATGTCATTTTAAATACTCTTCATCTTCCTTATAGTGTTATATCATAAGAGATTAATAAGTGTCACTTACAGATACCAAAATGAATAAGAAGGAAGCAAACTATGAAAATAAAAACTTGATGTTTTCTTAAAATCAAACAAGTGTTTCCTTATAGGGGTATAGGTTTTAAAGTTATTTATATATCACTTGTGATATTGTACATATTGTGTAACACCCCCATTTTTACATATAGCAGCGGAAGCTAATCTGGGGTATTACTTCAAGGTACAACAGTCATAATCATAGAAAACGAATCAAAAAGAGTCGTTTTTGAAAATAAGTTATCATTCATTATTTCTTCAGAGTTTTTACAAACGAGAGGTTCCCAAAATCTATACAATAAAGTTTGAATGATAACGGTTTTCCATCGTTATGTCCTCGCCACTCCGTGCCATTAGTTACCTGAGATAAAACATGCTAAAAAGTTAACACAAAAGTTGAGTGAAATCCATAGGTTTAAGTAATATAATTTGAATGCAAATGCGATATTTGGGTTACGTTAATATACACCCAGTATTGAAAACATAATTATTATTGCCATTAGCTAATGAATCCGATGCCTTAGGGTATGGTGATACGTTATAGCCCCTGCGGGTACCTTTGCCAAAATACCCGCATGATTTCTAATGATGTGCAATTGGTTATCATTACTGGATACACCAACAGGGTGTCCAACCCAAAC